>LOEQ01000677.1:246068-259446 GCA_001685075.1 Bramus lutescens | reverse complement strand
TTCTGACCTATCAGGCCAAGCAGTTTTCTTTATTAATTAACCGATGAAAGCAACCGATAGATAGAAGATACTCCTACATCACAAGCTGTCTTCAGGACAGTTATCATCACCCTGTCCTTGTTGTAAATGACAAGCTCCTGTGGCACTTGGCACTCTGCAGTCACACATGGGCCTGCTGAGCTGTCCCCAGGTCATACTCCCAGAGGTGACTCTCAATAGAAAAGCTCAATCTGAGCCAAGATACGGTGTCTCCAGATACACCAGGGAGGGCCAAAGCAACCAGGCTTCCTAGAGCCTACCGGTGTCCCCTTTGTTGTTTAAAGGTGGATTCTGAAAAGCAGAAGAATGCTGGCTGTGGGATCCTGGATTATCTAGGCTAAATCTTTGTCCCCCGTGGCTACCTCAAGTGACCACTGGAGAGATACACAGTCTCTCTGGATTTTGGGTGACTTGTCTGCAAGATTAGAGTTCTTTGCTTAAGGAGAAAAAAAAAGTCTAGAAGGTCTCTCCACAGTAACTAGTGTGATGTCCATACCCACCAACCCTACACTCCCTGTTGTCCCTTCAAGCACACATGGCTCTGACAGATCTCCTTTTATACAGAACTTAGCTTTCCCATATGTTATTTCTCATTGTTTTTTCTCAGTTTTCTCTTTTTGTTTGCTCTGTGGCACCAATGATGTCCCTGAACGTCTCACCTTCATGTTTCACATAGCCCAGGCTGGCCCTGAGCTCACTGTGGCACCAATGATGTCCCTGAACTTCTCACCTTCCTGTCCCCATCTTGTGGGTTCTGGGATGATAGGCATGTGCTACCTCACTTGATTTACCTAGTGATGTTGATGAAGTCCAGGGCTTTGTGCATGCTGGGTGAGTACAAACATCCCCATCCAAGGCATTTCCTTTTATTTGCATATTCCATGCCAAGTACATACAAGGTCCCCAAGGTACGTTCTTAAGTCTTCATGGTAGAGATGATTGTGATGGGAATGTCAGCTGCTCTCCCTGTGCCCTTGCTACATGCTGGGCCTCACCAGTGTCTCCTCTAAGTGTCCACTCCTGGGTCCTCACGGTAGACAGTGTATCTTCATTTTACAGGTGAAGACGTCAGGTCTCAGAACTTAGGAAGTTTGCGTAAGGTGCATATTATGAAGGAATGCTGAGATTGAGACTCAAGCCTGCCCCAGCACCAAGGACTTTGGTCCCTTTACTTCATGTCACAATCTTCCCAGCATGGCCACCCATAGTTTTAGAAAAAGTTCATTACTTTTTCCTTAAAAATAATAATTGTTTCATAAATCGTATGTAAAGATGACAGGTAGGGAATAGAGCCGGGAAAGTCTGGACTTGAAAGTCTGGTCATTCTGAGCGGAAGCCTGTCGTGGTTTGTACAAAAAAATGTCCTCCAAATGCTGAGACATTTGATCACCAGGTCCCCATATGGTGGTAATGTTGGGGGCGGGGGCGGTTAGAGGTGTGGCTTTGCTGGAGGTAGGTTTTAAGAGTTTAAAGTCTCCCATCTCTTCCAATTAGCTTGCTCTGATCTCTGTGGTTGAGGATGTGAGCTCTCAGCTGCTGCTTAGGCTGCCATCCCTGCCTGCTTTCCTGCCGTGATGGAACTCTTACCCTCTGGATTTGTAGACCAAAATAAACTTCTTCTAGGAGCCCTTTTTAACCCTGGTGCCTTTAGTCACCGCAACAGAAAAGTAACAAATACAAAGTCACCGGTCCGGTTCTTTCTATTTTTGAGGGGGTTTTGTTTGTTTGTTTGTTTGTTTTTAAACACTTTATTTTTATTTCTTGGGCACTGGTATTTTTGCCTGAATGTCTGTCAATGAATCACATGCATGCTTTTACCCAGGGAGGCCAAAGAGGGTGTCAGATCTCCTGGATCTGTGAGCCACTATGTGGGTGCTGGGAATCGAACCTAGACCCTTTGCAAGAGCAGGCAGTGCTTGTTTCGGCTGAGCCATCTCTCCATACCCATAGTCCTATTTCCAGATTCTCCTGGGAGAAACTCATGAAGGGATAAACTGCACACGGAACAAGTCAAGACTCCGTCTGTTGGCAACCCCACACCTTGGCATTGTTCCCAGTCCCTTGTCTGGAAATCCTTTGTTCTGTCCCCCAAAGTGCCTGAAGATCCTCTTCCTGGTAGCCTGGTGGTCATAGCCATGGAGTGACAGGCACTCTGCCATGGCCAGCCTCCCTGTCTCAGCTGAGAAAGAATGGGCTGAACTGCTGTTGCTTCTGTCTGCAGGACCAGAAACATTCGGGGTCCACCCCCAGGCAAGAAACAACAAAGGCCCTTCTCTCCCGGCCCAGTTCCAGCGCCACCTTCTATTCCCACCCAGTGCTCCAAATGGGCTGGAAGGCAGGCCCTGGGCAAATATTGGCTCTTGAAAGGTTAATAATTTACAAATGAACTACAGCTGATAAGAAGTCGGAGCTTCTGCTGCCAGGATACCAGGGACGTGCTATGCATGCAGTCAGCTTCCAATGGCAGGAACAAAGCCACAGGAGCCAGTGGGTCCTTTATAAAAGCCTTGGAGATGTGGCTAAGATGCTTGTTCCCTCATATAACCGTGGCAGCTGTGAGATAGGGGATTTGGTCAAACCACACCAACGAAAGTGCAGTCCCAGCAGCCCCCTCTCCTGTCTATGCCACCTCGGTAGCGTCCACACTTCAAGCCAGGAGGCTGAACCACGTTTTTTATTCAACTGTACACACCTGGCACTCCACCTCCCCAGCCTCACACACAACTCCCCTCCTGAGACTTAGGTGCCCCTGGAAAGGCAGGTGTTTCTATTTTCTCCTCCGCAGGGGGGAAAAACAAAGTTCGTTTACATAAGCTATTTGGGAATGCATAGGACTTGAGAAGACTTCTAAAAATGCAGGGACAGCCCACACATGCGGGAGCTGGGAAGGAGCCCAGGGAATGGATGGGAGAGGTAGGAGGAAATGAGAAAGAGGGGGAGAACTGTTTGCATGAGGGATTATCACAGTGAAATCCGCAAAGATGGGTGAGGAGGGGCCTTGAAATGCTCCTGAAGGGCAGAAATGACGGAGCGGGAGCCTAAAAGATCAGGCTGCTTTAGGGCAAGCGTTTTTCTCTCCTGCTCTGATCCATTATCTGGACTGACACACGGGAAGATATATTCAAAAGAGAGAATGTTTAATCATCTCAGGGTCTTGTCTCTTGTAAAGGACAAGACATTCCTCTCACGAAGCTCTGCTAAGAGGTCATCCATGAGGCAGCAGGAGGCTGAAGCCTGCATGAGTGTACAGAGACCTCACCCTACAGCCCAGTGGAGCCAAGCTCACGAATCTCCTACACGTTTGCTGTCTCCACTTCTCTCCCTGCCTCTGTGATAAAACGCTCTGGCCAAAGCAGTTTAACAGATAAGGGGCTAGGTTTTCTTGCCCATGGCGCCATGTTTCTGTCCATCTTGATAGAGTAGTTAAAGCAGGAACTGGTCACATTGCTTCCTCAGTCAAGGAATAGACAAAGATAAACAAAGATGTTCAATTCCCATTCCCAATATGGAAAGTCCTGGATCCCTGCCTGGATATAAAGAGAAACAGAGGTACTCTGTTCCCTTTCTCCATATGTATAGTCCTGGATCCCTATCCAGATCCCTTCCTCTATGTGTACAGTCCTGGATCCCTGCTCAGGGAATGGTGTTACCCATGGTGGATGGGCTACCCCACCTCAATAAGTACAATCAGGATAATCCCACACAGATACAACCATGCTCAGAGACCCATCTCCCAGGTGATTCTAGATTCAGCAACATTGATAATCAGCACTAACCATCAGACTCACACTGTGCACACATGCATACACACACTCGCATACATGTGCTCAGATACTCAAGAGCAATATTACATATATGGTCATGTTTACATACAGATTGCATGATCGCACTTGCAGTCACACACATGTGCACAGGTGCAGTCATACACACGTGCACAGGTGCAAACATACCTAAGCCAGTCTGGAGTGGAGCCAGTCACCATACCAGAGGTTTGGAGAACAGATGGGAGCCAAGATGAGGGCTCTACTGGGAAGTCTTTCAGCCTGTGCTCCCCTCTTCTGAAATGTCCCTCTTGATCACACCCACATACCTCCTGTGCTTGTCCATCCATCTGCCCAGGGGTCCCTGGCCAGAGGAGCTGCCCTCCCTGTGTCCTGGGTAACTGATTCCACTGGCCAGAGGGGTCTTAGCAGTTGTGGTGCTGGGGAGTGCTCCCTGGTTACAGCTACTCAGCTCAGGGGCTGGGTTTCTGACATATAGTTTGGTGTATGACATCATAACTTCTATAAATTGAAGGTTGCCCAGAAAAGCAAAGAGTCATGAACAGGCCTGGAGCCACCTGGTCAGGGAGCTATGAAGGAAGGGCCCCAGGTTCTATGATGGGGCCTAGGATCCCTGCTTCCCACCCTGCCTGAGACTTTTCTGTTGGGTTTTCCCAGAAATTCTGTGGAACAGTACAGGCTGCTTAAATCTAGATTAGCTTTGATTTAATTTACTTGCAAACTAATAATACCAATTAGCACTATTCACATTAATGCTAATGAATATTAACTACACCGTCGATGGACAGAGATCTAATTCAGCCCTCTGCAGCCAACCCCTCCCTGCTCACACCTCTGACTAGAAGCAAGCGCCTGGTCCTCAGATCCCCCAGCCCTGACGTCATGTCTCCATTTCCCCTCTGTGCCGGTTATTTCTGCCTTACCTTCAAAGGAGGATCCCACACGCTCTACATGCCTAAGCCACACCTGCTCTCTCCTTTCAGCTCACACACCCGGGTACAGCTACTTGCACGTAGCCATTCTTAACAAACACTATTTGTGGAGTGGATGAGAAACTGCATGGCAGGACCCAAGTTGAGATGAATAAGTTATCTCAGGTGATGGTACTTGATATATTTCCGAGGAATATGTTGGGTCCTTGTCCTTGACAAACTAGGTCTCCTCAAGGGTGACTCACTCCACTGTTCCTGCAAATGCCAGGCCACTCAGGGAACAAGACAGTGAGTCAGAAATGACTCTGGCCTTGCCGTCTCCTTGGACTGAGGTCAGGGGTATAAGGGGGCAGGGGATGGTGGTGTTTCCACCAGGGGACATTCAGCACAATTCCCACCCCCAGAGAAGTAGAGGTAAGAAAATCACGCAAGACGGATCTGCCCTAATCTTGCAACAAGATCATGTTAAAAGCAATTTTTCAAGCCTGAGTAAGATGTTTATGGCCTGATAGATGATGGCTGGCAAACTCATTTTATCATAAATATCACAGCAGATAATATACTTCAATATAAACGATGCATCTGCCTTTGCCAGGATCTCGCCGTGAGTAATGTCCCTCCGATACCAGCTTCTAAAAGATAAACAAATTATGGGTGGTAATTACCCGAAGTTTGATTTTCCTTTTTATGAGCGCTCCTTCACCCTAATCACACTCAGGATGGAAAGACATCGCAGACATGAATGGGACTTAAAATGGGGACGCAAAGGGCCTACTTCCCCAGTGGGGAGGGGGAAGACGGACCGTTTCCATGGCTCCAGGATAAAAGGAAAGACCCAGGAAGTAGGAAAATGTACAAGAGGTAGAAAATTGGGCTGGGGAGAAGACAGCAACTCCTCCAGCATATGCTTGCTTAGAACATGCTTCGGCCATAGACAAATCCTTTCTCTAATCTGCATGCATATGAACATGGGAACATGGGCTATGCATACAACTACCCCACACCCCAGCTCAGGTTTCTCTCTGCAAACCCTGAAGCCCACTGAGGCTCCTGACCTTGACTCATTCTGAATGCACCTATTGCTGCTGGTATAACAGAACACCTGTAAAGATCGGCCTTTTTTTTTTTTTAACTCATGCTCGTTGAGTCTGGCAAGTTCAAGAGAACAGTCCTGGGAGCCCAGTGGGTATGAACTTGGCCGTGAGAGTGGAACACCCAGGGGCCTAATGCCAGAGCAGCTCCAGTGAGGTCTCTGGACTTGGAAGAGAAGGATGAAAGAACTAACGTAAACAAGGCTGATGTAACAAATTAGGTCCACCAAGCAAACGACTGGAAATCCAGACCAGAGTATTGGCTGAGTTCCCTCCAAAGACTCTGGTGCTTAGACCTCCCTGGTCACTCCCTAGGACCCCATTATAAGCAACAGTCCTTGGTGTTCTCATGCCTCTAGCCTCCGCCTCCATGATCACATGTTGTCCCTGGGCAGTCTCCTAGGATAGCATCAAAATCGATTAAGCCCATACCCTGCTGTAGCGCGACGTCAGCTAAATAAATCTGCCTGATTCCATTTCTAAGTAGGAACTCATCATGTGGTTCCTCATGGAACATGAATTTTTGAGGGGGGCACAAGAAGGAAATGAGGAGCCAGGCTGAGAAGGAAGACTGAGACACCTAAGCAGAGACAACTAGGGGAAGAGAGAGATTGACATGAGAAACAGGAAGAGAAGCACCAGGAGAGACGAAGGAAAAGAAAGAGAGATGTGGGAAAGGATGAAGGGGGAGAGGAGGAATGGGAAGAGGAAAGGGAGGAAAAGGAGGCAGGCAGGATGGAGCAGAAGGGGGTGAGGAGGAGAAGAAACGGGCAATGGAGCAGCTGCTCGGAAAGCAAATGCACACACACTGAGTCCTGAACACCAAGTGTAGAGACAAAGGAACACCTCAGTGTTCAGTGAATCCCCCCAAGTGCACACCCCTCACCGACTAGGTCCAATGCCAGCCTAGCAGTGTTTGCTGGAGTCAACTATGTTATAAGTAGTCTATAAGGATCTTCAGGTAGTGATTGGCTGCAGCGAGGAAGAGCAGCCTGCGAGTTGGGATCCCTGGGACCTCTGGCACCTGACATCCCACTTCCTGCCCTGACTCCAGGGGCTTCCAGTCTTAAAGTTGAGAGCTTGAGTGGTGGGGAGAACAAAACCTTATTCACAAGCAATGTTGGAGTGGCCATGTGGTCATGTGCTTTTATACCTCCTCTAGAGAAGAAAGCAGGTCACCTAGGAGCTGTGGTGACAGTTTCTCCCAAGGACCATGTTCTGAGGGCTGCAAGTCTGCCTCTGTCATTCATCCAAGATGTCATCAATTGTTACTTTCCAGCTTCCACGTTCTGGTCTATTCCAGCTTCCTAGAATTTCCTAAACTCTCTAAAGGGAGACTGTTATGTTAGTATAGGTCAAAATAGACCCCAGGCATGAAAAATCTAAATTAACAGGAGGAAGGAGACCTTGGGGTTGGCAAGAGAAAATCCCTGGGGGCAAGAGAGGTGTGCCCATGTGTTTGTAGGTGTGCATTTCATGTTTGTGTGTGTATGTATATATGCATGCGTCTGTGTGTGCCTTTGTTTGTGGAAGCCACAGATAGAGGCAGAAGAAAGGCCCTCAAAATACACGCATTCATTTCTGAGTCTCTGGCCTCTGGAATACTCTCTGTCATTGCAATAGTCGCTCACTCACTTGGCAGGTCATAGAACTGGTATAATTTATGAATGAGACTGCCCTTGCTTTTATTTTTCTTTACCATATTAGAAATGAATAGGCTTGGCTTTCGGGTAATGTTCCCCACTCCCCTTTTGTCCTTGAAACCGTCACTGGAAATGGAAAAGCCTCTCTTTCCCGGAGAATTTGTCGTGCTGGCCTTGACCAGGGCTGTGGCTGGAAGATGAGGTTGAAAGGGCAGAAGGGCAAATGCAGGCTCACACATCACCGTCCCCAGCCCCTGGGCCGGGCCAGAAGGAAGAGAGCATCTACAGTCAGAGCACCTGTAGCTGGGACTCCCAGGCTTCCTTCTCCACAGCCATGGCCCTCAGGGACAACCATACAACCAGCAGTAAGTTAGTAGGCAATTACTCTACATGGCCACACAATGTAGTGTGTGTCCTGGCACCGTTAGTTGCCATAGTAACCTTTATTCTTCCTTCCGTTCCCTTACTTACTCATTCATTCTTGTCTTCTTCTGCATACTGATAGTGGACTATGCTAAGTACCAGAGGCATCAAAAAGGAAAACAGAAACCCAGTCTGTAAGCTCAATTCTTAATAAAAATCAAGAAGGAAAGGGAATTGGGAACGCTGAGGGCTCAGAGTCACAAACTACAGAGTTGAACTCTTCTACCATGGACAGGGTATTTTTACCTCTCTTAAAGGGCACAGGTGGCTCTAGACTCACAAGTACAAGTCTGGGCCTCTTCCTATTTGTGGGTTTCTTCCTCTGCTAGTGTCTGGTACCCCTCACTGATCTTTTGAACAAAACTCCTCATAGTTCATCCCACAATGAGGTAGGTGGTACTAAAACCTCAAGGTCAAGGCCCTGAGAGAAGTTTCGAAAGGACTGTCAGTTTGGAAGCTTGCAAAAGGAGGCCGTTGTTGCTGGTACCCTGACGCAGAGGAGACTGACTCCCCCAGGTCCTAGGCTGAAAGACGAAGGCTACCTGAGCGTGAATCCATGAACTAAGAAGGCCAAAGCCACCACCGGTACTGAACAGAACTGTGAAACAGTCTGTCCATGTTGTCTCAGGCCTGTATGTTTCCTTCTTAATAAACTCAGCCTAAGAAGCACCCTTCCTGGAGACTGGCTCCACGGTGCATTCATGTGGTTGCCTTTCATCCTCTGACTGGCAATGGTTTTACTGGAAAGCAGCAAACACTGGGGGCTGTCCCAGGTCCCTTCTCCTTCCCCTGTTATACAAGGAGCTCTAGCTAGGGGGCCCCCGCAGGTCCTGCAGCTGGGAGAAAGAAAGGGATGAAGTCACAGTAGTAGGTCCTTTCTTGCTTTGTCTCAGGCCTTGCCTCTGTTGTGCCTCTGTGCCACATCCTCCTAGTGTCACCTCCCACCAGATCATCTGCGGTTGAGGCGCACAAGGTTAGTTCTCTCACCCGATCCCACGCCTGCACCCATACCTGCACCCACACCTGCACCCACACCTGTACCTATGCCTGCACCCACACCTGCACCCACACCTGCACCCACACCTGTACCCACACCTGTACCTATGCCTGCACCCACACCTGCACCCACGCCTGCACCCACACCTGTACCTATGCCTGCACTCACACCTGCACCCACGCCTGTATCCACGCCTGCACCCACACCTGTGCCCATGCCTGCACCCACACCTGCACCCACACCTGCGCCCATGCCTGCACCCACGCCTGCACCCACAACTGCACCCACCCTGTACCCACGCCTGAACCCACACCCGGAAACTTCTGGGAGGATACCATGGCAACTGCTGCTGCCCACTGGGCACTAAGGACCAGAGTGCCAGGACACCATCCCAGGACCCTGAGTTCTACCTCTGTTGCCTCGGAAACCAGCTCCCAAATCTACCCCAGGTTCTATCTGACTAGCTGGTCTATTTACGCATCCTATTTTCATCTCAGAGGATGAGGCATTGAGAATATGACTTCTCATAGCAGAGTCAAGTAAAATTTTAGGGTCAAAAACTTCCCAAACATCAGAAAAGAGAACAGGTACCCAGGACATCTATGTGTTTGCTATAGGAATGAGAACATAAGTCAGGGTTAAGCTACAGACTTGGGGCAACATGCAAAAATCTCCAGGATCACTGGGTTAATTCCGGCAGAGAGGTTAGAACTCAGTGCAGGAGCTACAAGCCTATGGACACAATTGTCCCTTCCCAGCTCCAGCAAACTGCTGCTGGGCTGGCAGCAAACCCCGCTATAATTGCAGAGGTCAGCGTGACTTCCCACCCAGAAATGCCTGTCTACCCAGCTAGGGGCACTAGTCAGATGTTAGAGCTAATGTGAACCCTAGTCAGAGAGAAGTTAAGGAAGCCTAACTCTAGATGGCTTAGTAATGCACTCTGAGATTCCACATCAACACTTAAGTCTGAGGCTCTTCACCACAGACCCACCCCCAGGATCCTCAGATGGGAATGGACCAGACATGCAGTTCACCAACGTTCTACCCGTGTCTCTTACTTGGGCTCCAGGTTCAAAATCCCTCTATTGCTGCTTCCAGTCAAGGGGACTTGGCGTCTGTCCCTTCCCACCATCCTGCCACATAAACTCTCCCTTTCCCTTCACTACCTGCATGCAGCCTTTCTTTAAAACGGACGCCTTCTCTTGATGGATTCCATTTCTAATAGGCGGCTTTCTCTCTTCATTTTCCAAGACTTTGTCCACATCCATTAGGCTGGAGAGAGTGGATTTCATTATGATCATTATCAATATGGACGGGCAGCCAAGATTTAATATCTGTTGGTCAATAACAGCTTTCCTATCTAATAGCTTTAATGGCCCTTTAGAGGGGACTGTGACCTTCCTGTCCTGCTGGTTTCTAAGGCGGTATGCTGACGCTAACAGAGCATAGGAGTTCAGGATCTTTGGACCCATTTCTCCTGAGTAAGCACAGGGTATGTGAGGCTGGGGTAGGGAACCAGAAGCATGACTCCTCATCTTCTGAGTCTAATCTATGTCCAGCACCCAGTGGAGCAATCCTTGGCCTCATTGTCCTCTCTTCTCTGGATGATCCAGCACACAGTGGAGCAATCCTTGGCCTCATTGTTCTCTCTTCTCTGGATGGTCCAGCACACAGTGGGTCCCTTCCTGGCCCATTGTTCTCTCTTCTCTGGATGATCCAGCACACAGTGGGTCCCTTCCTGGCCCATTGCTCACTCTTCTCTGGGTGGTCCAGCACACAGTGGGTCCCTTCCTGACCCATTGTTCTCTCTTTTCTGGGTGGTCCAGCACACAATGGGTCCCTTCCTGGCCCATTGCTCTCTCTTCTCTGGGTGGTCCAGCACCCACATTTTGTTCATATCCTTTCTTACCTAGGAAGATTGCAGACTCCCTAAGAGCAGAGCTTTCCTTAATGAATCAGAGAAATGGATAGGGGAGTTCCAGGGAAGTGATGAGAACCTTGTACTGGAGCAAACAGGGGTTCAGAACACTGCTCGGCCTAGGGAGGAAGTCTGGGGTGTGTTCCCTCCAAGGAGAGTTAGGGTTCAACAGCAATGTCTGTCCTGACCCTGGACATGACTTGTGCCGTAGTAGCTGCAGGAAGAGCCAGTGATGGGGAAGGAGAAGGAGAAAAGGGTGAGCCCAGGACAGAAATCACATGTAACCACTGGTATTTAGGACTCTGGCATAGCAGCCACCATCCAAGGCTGTCCACTCCCAAGGAGTCCCTAAGTGGAAGGCCTGGTATGAGCCACCAGCTCAGGGAGATGCAGGAAAAATCTCTGGGAAAAGCATAGTTGAACTCAAAATCAGAGAAAAGAAGACAATTCTGAACCAAGATCCTTCCTCGGCAATGATTCTGAACCCTTAGCTGTTTTCACCCCATAGCACACGGTGGCTTCTCAGGCTTCATAGAGGGCCCTGCTGCCATGGGGGCTTCTCAGGCTTCATAGAGGGCCCTGCTGCCTGCCATGGGGGCTTCTCCAGGCTTCATAGAGGGCCCTGCCACCACAAGGACTTGGACTTCAGAGCTCTGGGACACTTAAACAATTTCTTAGTTCCCAAGCTGTCAAGACTCCAGCTGTGGCCAGCCTTGACTCAAGTCTGCAGAGTCAGAGGCTGCAAAGTAAGGTCCTGGCTGACACTTCCTAAACTACAGCATCTGTGGTCAGGACACATCTGTAACCGCCACCAAGTAAACCAGGGTCACTCAAGTACGTGCACCCTGGAAAGACAATGGGATCCTTACTGAGGACAGCAGGCTGCCCCTACCGTCAGAGTTCATCTAAATGTCCACATTATCCTCCCTAACACTCTTTACCTTTGTCCTCTCCGGAAATGGAAGAAACCAGGATTCAAGTCAGAGCTCATTAATCTAGAGCCTTAAGTAAATTAATCTCTCAAAGAAGGGGGCCTGATAAAGCAAGGCTTACGATGTCTGTGCCCACTCCCTGGGTACCACCTACCTAGCTCATTCATTACTCAACCAGCCTCACACACCACACGCTAGGATCCAACAGTCAGTGCTATTGACTTTATTTCTTTACTAATTTATGACTAAGGATATCAAGCTGTAAAGTATCTATTTATGGCTGGTGGGAAGAACACTCAGAGCCCTGGGCACTATGACTTGGCTCGGTATTTTTGGGAAGGGCTGGCAGTCTGTTTACAGACAAGGAACAAACACTCTTCAAAAGACAGATCACCATATAAATATTTTAGCATCGTAGATCACTAACTCTTGAGTCATTCAAAAGACGGATGAAAGGATTGGGGAAGGGGACACCAAAGAGGGGGACAACGAAGGAGTCTTCTCCTTCTGGCTCCTTCCCCTAGTCTGTGTTTCGGGATTTAGGGAACTTTTTTTAAACACTTCACTATTACTTATGAAAACTAACAGCAGGTTCCTAGTGGAAGAAGAAAATAATGATCCAAGCATGAGAGCCATTTTCCAATTGATTTCCTTTCTCTCCATTTCCTTCTGACCTCATGGGGGGAAGGCAGAGCCTCACCCTTCAAGATACCATAACTTAGTCCTCACTCACGGACTTTGTGTAAGAAAGGGCTTGGTATTTTTCTTTTTATGTCCCAGGGAGCTACATTTCAGGTGGTTAATCATCTTTACAGCCCTAAAATATTTGGGATTTATGGAAAGCGTTTAAACCCAGTTGGGAAAAAAAACTTCCCCAAATTCAGGGTAAATGTTCACTCTCATTATGGGCACTAATTTATGGTTGGACAATGATCACAAAGCTTTACATCAAACCGTCGGGGGCTTTATTTTCTTGTTATTCAGCCAGGCTGTGTTCCCCATGTCAAATGAATCTTACACCGAGTGTCATGGAACAAACAGCGTGTTCTCTTACTCCACACATATGATCCAGAATCTTCATCTCCAAATATATGAACCCCCTGGGGGAAAGGCCTAGATAGTTCTTGTGGTGTCTCATTCCCCCTGTGATGGAAATGTCTAATCCTTCAAAGATTGGGGTTTTGAGAGGCCTGTGCTCCTGGGGGCTGAGCTCAGCTCCTAGCACCAAGTACCCAGTACCATGAAGAATTACCTAGAGGAACGTCCTACGACCCACCACCCAGCTGTGCCCCAAGCTACAACCGCCGCAAAATACCTCTACAGGAACCATGGCAATGCCACCATCTGAGGCTGTGAACCTTCACCTCTGCCTTCCCTGATCCTGTGCTGCCAGGGAGCCTCTCTTTCTGACAAGCCCCCTTTATACTGAGAGTTTCACTGTCTGGATTGGGAAGCTGCACTGTACCCCACCAAGATGACCCCCTTATTCTTCACATGAAGAAGATCATGTCTCCCTTTCACACATACACACACACACATGCTCAAGTCACCATTAGCCTGGACAAGCAATCAGGTGATGTAGGAGGGTCATCTGTCTATGTGTTACTTTCATTGGTTAATA
>LOEQ01000677.1:229162-244389 GCA_001685075.1 Bramus lutescens | reverse complement strand
AGAAGAAGAAGAAGAAGAAGAAGAAGAAGAAGAAGAAGAAGAAGAAGAAGAAGAAGAGAATAAATGAGTACTCAAAATGTCCTCATATGAGCTCAGACAGTTCCAGTGGGCTTAGAACTCCGCTTTATAACCAAAGAGATCATCCATTTAACCTTTTCTTTTTTCAGTCCTAGAGATTAAACCCAGGACCTCGTGCATACTAGATAACTGATTTACCTCAAAGTTCCTCCACCCCAGCCTCTTCTTACGTGGTTACAAGTCATCCATGGTCCTTGTGGGCACAGCCTCTCCTATCCTGATAGCTATCCTCTCGCTCTCAGATCTCCTGGGAAAGCTGCCGGCCGCCCTCAGCAGACAGCATCCCTTCCTCTCCTCATCCCTCCATTCTTTACTTCCTCCCAGAACAAAGGGCAGGGCAGGGGTAATGAGACCCACACCCCTCAAGGCTCACATCACTGCCGTACCTTCCCTGGCCATTCCTGGCCCCACAGAGGGGCAGGTGTGAACCAAACGATCTAGCGACTAGTGAAGTGAACTCTAACTCGTAAGAAGAGATAGCACACAAGAAGGAGCTGAATCGTGTCCCCGGGAAAGACACTGAAATCTAGCACCCTAGGACCTGAGACGGAGGCCTTACGTGGACTATCGTTGCCAAATCACCAAGCTAAAACGAGTCGGCGACTAGAATGCATCCGAAATAAAGTGGGTACCTGTCCTTACAGAAAGCACTCAGACAAGCATGCGAAGGTGGCCATGTGAAGACAGAGGGTGAGGTCACACGGAGACAGCAGGGCACTCTGCAGCGGGGAAGAAGCAAGACAGAGTTGCCTTCAGCAACTTCAGGGAGAGTGTGACTCTGCCCGCACCTTAATTTTAGACTGGCCTCCAGAACCAGGAGAGAACACAGCTCTGCTGTTTTAGATCATGCAGGGGGGTTTAGTAAATTTGTTACGGAGACTGTAAGAAACTAATATATACTCCACGGGGGTAAAACGGCAAAGCGAGACAAAAAAGCAAACCACGAGAGAAGAAATGCGGATGGCAGCAGCGTTCAATTTCGGCGGTAACGAAATAAATCTGACTAAAGCCAATGTGGAGATTTAGAGGACTTCTGATGCCTGGCATTGGCGGGGGGAAAGCACGGGAACACGGAAGAATAGGTCTTCTGGAGAGTAATGGGGTAACACACATTAGAAGCCTTAAAAATCTTCACATTCAAGGAAATGCTTAAGGAAGTAGGCAAAGAGCTGTGTAAAACGCTATCACAGCCCTGCCCGTAACAGCAAAACAAAGAAGCAGAGAAACATAAAGTTCAAACAAGTACGGGGTTGTTAAATAATTAATGCTGTGTTCACGTGATGAGATACTTGTGAGGCCATTAAAGATGATGACGTTGACCTGCACTCATCAGAAAGGAGGGAGCTCTCAATGCATCACCGGGGGGCGGGNNNNAATGCATCACCGGGGGGCGGGGGGGGAGAACAACGCAGCTCAGTCTCGTCTAACACAGTGCTGTGTAGCTAGAAAAGGCAGCGGCGCCCAGAAGCCAAATCACGGCTGCCGACCTCATGCATCATTTCTTTCTCGATTTTCTAATTTTTCTATAATGAAAATCAATACTCCAAGAAACAAATACTCAAAGACACAAGATGGATCCTGAGCTGCTGAGCCATTGTGAGTGATGTCCCTGGAGGAGTCAGCCCTGGGTCCACACCTATTCACACTCCAAAGGGCAGAATGGGCCAAGGAAAAGGTATGTCCCTCCCCCTGTGGTGTTCCTCCTGAGGCCTGGCTTTCTCAGCCTGCAGTATGCTCTGAACACTGCCATCTCTAGCACCCAAAGGGGCATCTGCATAGCGGTCAGCACTTACAGACAAGGGGATGAGTAGGAAGGGCTCAGAAGCCTGTCATGGCTGACAGTGGCCAAGTTAAGCAGGAGGTCAGGCCTCTTGCTCTTGAACCAAGCGGCTCCTACCATGTCCACCAACTCTCAAAAGAAGCTGAAACCTTAAGGCCTGGGCTGCAGACCCTCCTGAAGTTGGAAAAGGAGTCTGGGAAGTTCTTAGAGCCTCCTGGAAGTCTAGATTCACCAACATGCTCCTCAGACTCCCTCATCCTGTTCCCAGGTCCTCACATGGGTCCCCGCCTGTCTTCACATCTAGCCCACCACACTCATCCTGTTCCCAGCCTGTGACCAACGTCCCGGTGAGCTCTGCAACTCAGTCTCAAGCCCGTGTCAGCTCCAAAGCAACTCCCAACCTTAGCCACTACCTGCGGGTTCCAAAAAAGTGACCTGGACCCTGCTGCCTCTTCAGACCTCACACATCAATCAGCCCTGGCACTTCCGTTTGCCATCTGACTCCTCCCAACCTGGGCAGCACAGCCTTCCTTGCAGGTGACAGCTCCTAGACCTTTCTTCTACCAGATGCCAGGGCTCATGGGTCCTCTGCTAAGTGTACTCTTATGGTGGCAAGGAGGGCCGCAACCAGCACATACTATCCTCTCTCCAAAGGGAACCCATTTCTCTAACCCCAGGGGTCTCTTGCTGCCTACAGGAGAGGAGGGAATGTGGTCAGGGGATGTCCCTTACTTTTCTCATCACTGCGTCAAATACTTAACTAAAACAACTTAGAGGCGGAAGGGTTCTTTTCAATGCACAATGTAGTCCATACAACAGGAAACCATGGTGGTGAGATCAGCCGGCGGTCATGTAAGTTGAAGCTCGGTATGTAAATTCTTCACATTCTGTGGCTCGGGAAGCAGACAGAACTCAGGTCTGTGATAACCCTGGAGGCTGCACCCAGAAGTCCACTTCCTCCAGCAGGGCCCAACCGCCTGAAGTCCCACAACCTCCTCACAACACTACCAGCTGAGGATCAAGTGCTCAGATACATGGGCCCATAGAGGGACAATTCACAGCCAACACACAAGCCTAACTTGCCGTGGTTAATAGTTGACAGGTTCAAGAATAAAACAAGAAGTCGGGGCTCTGGCCATGCCTGTGAGGGAGTGTTTAGATTGTTTTGACTGAGGTGGGAAGACCCCCTCTAGAGCTGGGTGATAGCATCATTCCTTTCTGCTTCCTGACCATGGACAGTGTCCTGACCAGGAACAGTGTGGCTGATAGCCTCGTGTGCCTGCCGATTTGATTTCCCTACCATAATGGGCTGTATCTGTTGCAGAATATTCCTTAATGTTGTGTGAAGATGTGTCACTGTAGTTGCTTTAATAAAGAGCAGAATGAACAATAGCTAGGCGGGAAGAGGTTAGGCTTTAGGGTTTAGCTGTGAAGAAGAAAGGCAGAGTCACCAACCAGACACAGACGCAGAAGGAGAGGTAAAAGCTACAAGCCATGTAGCAGTGCATAGAATAGAAATGTGTTAATTGAAGTTAGAAGAGCTAGTTCAAAACAAACCTAAGCTAAGGCCAAGCTTTCATAATTAATAAACTTCTGTGTCATGATTTTGGAACTGGAGATCCAAAAAAAGCCTGCTACATGTATCTTCGAACTGTGAACCACTATGAAGCCCCCCTTTCTTTTTGTCAGATATTTCGTTACAACAGGGAGGGGTGTAAAACACAAAACTCAAGCGCAAAAGCCATGTTCAGCTAAGGGTCAGAGGACAGGTATGAACCATGTGCACCCCGCCACACACACACACACACACACACACACTTCCACAGGAAACAAGTCCTTCAGGACTTCTGCGATGTGGTGAAGGAGCTGTGTTGCCAGCGCTGGGCATTCTCAACTCCCTCAGAACTCACTCTACTTGGAATTCTTTCACAGATTTTGAAATTCTTAATTGTATTAGAAAAAATGTATACTATTGTTAACAAAAGCAAACTTTATAAAAGCATTGGAGTAAGGTATCCGAGGAAGATGGGCTCTCAGGACAAAGGCAGAATTCTTACCGTCCTGATTGGAATCTACACTCATTCATCCCCAAACACCATGAGTTGCCCTGTGCTCTGGGAAGTGAGTCGAGGCCTTGCTTCCTGGCTGCCGCTGCAGAGTGAAACCCTGGAGTTAGGTTGGATTCTGAGGCCTGAGAGCCTGCCTTGGGCTAAGCTTCAGTTGTCTGGCTAACCACACAAAGCAGGTCTGAAGTCAGCAGCCAGCTTCGACTTGCTTATCTTTGTGCGATGTGGCAGGGGTCAGTGGGGGAATGCCATCTCTGCTCTGAGTGGACAGCTGAAGGCTTGCCTGTGTGTCTGGCAGTTGCCATTGGCAGCTGTCTGGGACTCAGCTGGAGCTGTCAGTGCCCCCATGCCCACCTGCTGCCCACGGTGTGGTGGTTGGGTTTCAAGAGGGAGCCCCCAGAGAGAAATGGCAGCTGCTGGCTTCTTCGGGCCCAGAGTGGATGGCGGAACACTATTGCTTCCCCTACCATCTAATGGTGAAGTAGCTACAGGGCACATGCAACAGAAGGGATACAAGACGCCGTGGAGCAGTGTGGTGGTACACGCCTGTAATCTCAGCGTGGAGGAGGCTGAGGCAGGAGGATCACAAGTTTGAGGCAGAGCATGGGTTACAGAATGAGACCCTGTCTGAAAACAAAAAGAAATAAAATCAAAAAGTGCACGGTGACCTGGGAGTTGGGATGAAATGAGCCACAAGGGTGAAAGAAATGCTTAGAACTGCAGACCTCACTGATGGGCCCTCCCTCCATAAAGAGCCATACTCAGCAGTGAGTCAGAGCCCCAGGCCCTGCAATGCGTTGCATAGCACCATGTAGTCCATACCCTCATGTGGGGTCTTGGAGCAGCTCAAATGATGACAATGGCTCCTAAGCACCACTCCAAGAGATACCCAGGCCCCATAATGCACTCGTAATTTCCCAGCAGCCTTTACCACTCTCATTTCTAGGTACCCTCCTCAAGCTGGCCAGTATCCCTGGGCAATGTCTGTTCCTCTGTGTATCCTAGGAAGGGCTGCATTGAGCTCTGGGCTCTGTCACGGCAATCCAAGTGTCGCGGAATCACGTCCATCAGTGTCTACTCCTCAACGCTAAGGTCCAGTGTCTGCAGCAACCTCTCCGTTCTGTCCACTCCGGCTGAGTTTGCAGGACCCACAGCTGGTCCTCCAAGGTCCTTCATCCCTAACAAAGTCAGCTCTGCAGTTACCAAGGGTGACGAAAGAATGGGCTGTCAGGTGACCTGCAAAAGGGAGAAGCCACAGTGCGCATTTAGGTTTTCCTCCCTGACAGGCATCTTAGCTAAAGGATCCTGTTGCCAATGTATGGATGACACACAACCAGCAAGTTAAATATTACCCACCAGGGAATTTCCCCCAAGCTTCAACTACTCGACAGGACCACAGAATGATCTAGGGATGTGCCAATCCCAACCTGACACCTCCTGAAGCTACCGGATCCCAAGGAGCAGGGGGCACATCCAAGAAAAGTCTTGGCGCCTAACCTGACAGGTGGTGGCATGGAGCTGGAATTATTGAGAAATAGCTAATTAAGCTCCCGAGGAAGCTAGTCATCAAGGTGTTTAATTGGCAGCATGTGACCATTAGAAGCTAATGAAGTCATTCCCTCGCACTTTAATTAATGTCTATTGCTCAGGCTGCTGTGTGGAGGGTCCAAGGGGAAGGGAAGAAGAAGGGCCTGCTGCCCAGGCCTGGATGGTCCCGCTCACTGTCCTCGGCACCAAAGTCGAGCAGAACAGATGGGCTGGGCGGCTCCCTCCCCCAGCCAAGCCCCAACCAAGCCCCTGAAGTTATTTTGGATTCACTTAGTGGAAAATTGCTGAGGCTCTGTGCTCCCGTGATGTCTGCCAGGAAGGCCAAGAAGGCAGGTGATAGGGGAACCTTGTCAAGACTCAGATGCATCCCCTCCTCTGCTCACACCACACACACAGCCCTGAGCCACCGGCCTCGCTGACAGTTCCCTGAACTACTGATCCTCTTGCTTCTGCCTCCTAGGTTACAGGTACACACTAACAGGCCAGGTTAGTGCTGTGCTAGGGATGGACCTTGACGTTTCCTGCACGCTAAGCAAACTTTCTACCAGCAGGCTAGATCACCAGCCCATTTTTTGTTTGCTTGTTTGTTTGTTTGTTTGAATGTTTGAGATGAGATCTAGCTGTGATGTCCATCCCTCTCCCCTCCCCACCACACCACCACCTCCCACCCCACAGCCTCCATCCTTCTCCCCATCCCACCACTCCCCAGCCCCATCATCACAGCTCACAGCATTTGCCACAGGGCCTTTGCTCTTGCCGTCTCGGCTCTCATTAAATTCTTCATTCTTCAAACACAGATCATACACCATACACCCTCAGACTTTGCTCAAGTAACCTCAGAGAAGCTTCTAGCGTACAAATTCAAGGTCCCAAATTCCCAAACACCCAAAGAACCTGGCATGTAGTGTCTCTTATCCCTATTTTTTGTAACATTTGGTCCTATTTAAATACAATTTATTTCAATATTCTGTGCTTTCTGGAGATTTTGGAATGCCTGCCCCACCTCCACACAGACAGGGAGCTCACAGGCGGCAGAACTGCTTGCTTAGCTCACTGCTACATTCATTTCCAAAGCAGGCCACGGGTCAGGTACAAGGCCTGCACTGACAACACCTGAACAAACATGGTGTGGGAGGTCCTTCTGTCTTTGTGTTGCTTTCATTGGTTAATAAGGAAACTGCTGTGGGCCTGCTGATAGGGCAGAATTTAGGTAGGTGGAGAAGACAGAACTGAATTCTGGGAGGAAGAAAGCAGAGTTGGGGAGAAGCCATGGATCCTCCGCCTGAGATGGACGCTGGTTAGAATCTTGCTGGTAAGCCACTGCCACGTGACGATACACAGATTAATAGAAATGGGTTAAATCAAGACGTGAGAGCTAGCCAATAAGAGGCTAGAGCCGATTGGCCAAGCAGTGATTTAATTAATACAGTTTCTGTGTGGTTATTTCGGGGCTAAGCTAGCTGGGCAGCCAGGACGAACAAGCAGGTCCTCCTTGCAACAATGGCGCCATCGTGTGAGGTGAAGGTGACATAGGACAGAGCTTGGTGCCTCCTCAATCCCTTCTTCACCTTTTCTCTTGTTCTCATCCTTGAGACCCTGCGACTGGCAGAGTCCTACACTGACCTGGAAACCAGGAAAGCACAGCAGACAAGAGCCCCCTAGTGGTGAGACTGAGCATCAGCAATCACCCACTTAAGTTGGAGCTGCAGTCAGCAAGGCTTGAGTGAATTTGTCCCACACATTCAGGGGCTGGAAACTGTGGTGGATCCTTTCAGAGGTGGAACTCCGTGGATGGTGGCTGTGTCCTGGAGTGGGCTGGGTCTCTCATAGGGCTTAGTTCTTACAAGAGTGGATTGGTGTGGGGCGAGGCCCCAGCACTTCCTAGCCTCTCCACACAGAGCCAGCTCCCTCCATGCTGTGATGCAGCCAAGGGGTCTTATTAACTAACATGCCGGTGCCAAGTCAGTTGGGGACCCCATTCACTAGAATCAGAAGCCAAATGAACCTCTCTTACTCCGTAAGGTCTTCATCTGATCAACCCAGATCCAGCAACACAAAATTAGACTAAACACTCTGCTAGATTGCAATCTCTCTGAGTGCTGTGGAAATTCTGACACCACCTGCCTGGAAGCGGAGAATCAGGACCAGCGCACTTCCCTGTAAAGATCGGGATACTAACTACCTTTGCCTTGGAGGTCATATAATCTGTCCCTGCCATTCACGCTGAAGCATCACGCAGCTGCGGAGAACAGGAAACGGAGGGTACACCCGCAGTCCACCAGGATAGTGTGGACACCGGAGTTTGGATTTCACATAAGTGAATCCACCAAAGCAGACCACTCCAAGGGTAGAGAAGCAGTTTATTGTGACTGCAATCATGTATTGCTCTGGAAGAGCAGAGTCAGTTTTATGGGGCAGGCAACAGTGCAAGACGGTGAGTAGGCGCCAACAGCCTGGGAGTTAATGTAGGGACTTTGACCTGTTGTAGGCTGTTTGGGTTAATTGGGAGGCGGTTCCCTTTACCTGAGGTGATTGATCATAGGGAGCGAAGAAGGGAAATAGTGGCTTTCCTGACAGAGGCCTTCTTAGAAGGTTTCTGAGGGATGCTGAGTTTAGGGTTCTGTCTACCCAATAAGATTCCTCCTGTTTACACGGTTAGAATCCAGCCTGGGTCAGGCCCAGGCTACCATCTTTAGGACATGGTCAGCACACTGCCATTTGCGGGGGTTACTTTTCAACCTAGTAGTTACAGTATATCACAAAATATTCTTTTGAGTTTTCTCAACCATTTAAAACTATCAAAATGATTCTTAACTTATAGACTATATAAATAGCAGTGGGCCAGGTTTAGCCCATGGGCCGTTTTAAAAATGCGCACGCCAAGAGCGAGGTCAGTGAGAATCAAGATGGCGAGAGGAGGGAGGGCAGGGGTCGCCGGGAGTGGGCGTGGCTTGTCTCTTAAAGAGACAAAAACCATAACAGGCCATATATGGTTGGCTAATTCCTGATCTACAAGGGGAATAAAGAAGACTAGAACTTGGTGACTTATAACTAAGGGTTAAAACACAGCACTACTCTCTCCGTTCATCGGAGAGGCTTCTCTTTGCAGCAGACAGAGATTATTATGGAAAACTACAGCTGGTCAAAAATTCAGAGAACAACAGACTATGTGGTACCCTGCCCCAGTGGATAGATCTATAAAACAACGCTTGCATCTAAAATCCAGAGAACGTAGCAGAAGAGGGTGTGGGAAGACTGTAAGAGCCAAGATGACCTGGAAATACGCTGGGATGGTGTGTCTTAAATATGACAGGGAAGCTAAACCCATGACACCTCAAGCTATGGCTGCTTACAGCACCAATAGACAAACGTGGGAAGGGAAAATCTCATGGTACCACCCTAGACAAAGAACTACAGGCAACTGATTGCTGAGAGAGGGAGAATTAATCCTCTCCAGAGCCGACAGTGACTGAAACTTGTCGAGGAGGCTTTGGGAAAGAGGTAGGGCTTAGAGTAAGGGCTGAGCCTTGGAGAGTAGCCAGCAAGCTGAGGACAGGAAAGCTCCCCCAGTGTGGAGAGTCCTGGCAGTATGGCAACTCTGTGGCGCACCTGGCTCAGTGGTTGACACCTTCCCAGCACTGTTTAAAGGGAACACTGCTTACCTTTAAAAGGAGGCCAGGGTTTGAAGGGTTAAAGATTTGCCCAGAATCTCAGCCTGGTTATAGAGGCATAGAAGCTCACCCATCCTGCTCCCTCCTCTCCTGCCCTTTGATCTAGGCTTCTCCCTTCTGCTACAAGGATGCTGCTGTCCCTGGTGGGCCTGCATTCATGTAAATAACCTCTCCTAAATACACTCAATGAAAAATCAATTACATAGCAAAGTGGCTGAGGTTTGGATAAACAACTTAATTGTTCCCTCTGGGGCCTCAACTGAGAGATCCCAGTTGAGAGAAGAAAGAGAGGTAACATTCATTAAAGTCCTACCTTGGGCTCTGATAGCAACTTGAGCCTCATGGCCATGCCCCTACAGGACCTCGGGGGAGATGCTGGCCTTCTGTACTCCTGCCGAGAGAGCTGAGACCTCAGAGAGCTCAGAGTTGACCTCTGGCCCAGGCCTACTTAAGACACAGGTGCCCCACACACACATACACGCCTCACCACCACCAGACACGCTGAGCTGACCACACTTCCTCCTGGAAGACCATTCTATCCACACCCTCAGCCGCTCACAAGTTCTCTTCAAACTTGGACTCCCCACCCCCTTTCAGAGACAAGAGTTTCTCTGTGCACTTTTGGCTGTTCTAGAACTAACTCTGGAGACCAGGATGGCCTTGAACTTATAGAGCTTCTCCTGCCCCTGCTTCCCAAGTGCTGGCATTAAAGGCATGTGCCACCACCACCTGGCTAGGACTTCCCTTTTCTTAAGTCGGGGCACAGGCCTTAGAAAGATGTCACATGATTTTCCTGGGGAAATGTAAACTAATGTCTACTGGGCTGAGATAGGGTGCCAGTCAGAGACCAAAGAAAGGATTCCACTCATATCTAACTTGGTGAATCAATGAGCTGAGTTAGGGTTGCTTAGAGGGACATCATCAACTCATGGGTGCTGCACCATGCAGGAAGTACTCTTTTCCAGAAGCTGTTAAGTGTCTATCAATCCCTTGGGAAGGGAGGGGCCTCTGGAGCCCCTCCTCTGCTCCATGATGGAAAGTTAGTGGGGCTCCTTTGTGTAATCACAGGGGCTGAGCACCCAAGAGGGAAGAACCAGGACACACCTGGAGGATGACCTCTACAACAGAAGTCATATAATCCTAAGCCCTGGGCTGGAGTTTAGGGAAGAAGGAGAAGGCTAGAAAAGTTGCCTTCACTCAGGGGACCCTGAGAGGAAGCTCCAAAGTTCAGAGCCTACAGTTCACACTCCAGCTGGCTTCCAGCTGGAATCATCTATGTTCCAAGGTTAAATAAACAAGATGCAGTTCCTAGCTTGACCTCTGGGGGAACACAAGGGCACATCTGCCAGTTCTAGTGTCTCCAGACCATAGGAGCCATGGGATAATTGGGTGGTCCCTGAGCCGACTAAAAAAAACAAGGTTCTAATGTCATTTTGTGTGTGTGTCCTTACATGAGTGTGTTTTCTCAAATCCCCCATCCAAATAAATTTGCAAGACGTTGCAAAAACTGTATAGTTTCCATCTTTTCTGTCAGCAACACCCTTATTAATGACCCCTAGTGGAGAAGGATACCCCCACCCATTTCTAGCCTGGTGCTTCAAGACCCACATTCCCCCACGGGCCCACAGCACATGAATGTTGAAGCACAGACACAGAAGAAAGCATTTTCACACCTCATGAAACCATATTCTTTAGGGCATTTCTGAGCACGTCTGACATAAACTCATAAGCCTCCACTTATTGAAACTCCAGAGTGCCAGCACCTGAACCGTTCAGTCCAAACCATCAATCATGTGTTTAATATCATGGGTGACACAACAATTGTACGTTCTGTTTAGTTGTTGGTGCTCAAGAAAGATAAAGGCACAGGAACCATGCACAGAGGCACTCACAGTCCTCAAGGCCCTGGTGAGTGTGTGCTGTCCAGCTGCCCGTCACTCCTTGTTGCCTATGTCTTCGGCAACACCCACGTCCATGCCCTGTGCTGAATTATGTCTCCTCTAGCTCTCCTGGAAGGCTCCTAGGAACAAAAACAAAAGCCGAAATATACATGCTTTAGGTAGTAGAAGAGGCCCTGTTGGACATGGAAGCCCAGCAGCTTTTAGCATCTCCTGTAGTGAGCCTGCACCCGAACACACCTGAGACCACACTGGTACACAGCCATCAGAGAAGGCCTCCCTCACTAAAATTCCCGCTAACACTGGTCTAGTGCTTTCATTGAATGAAAAGTTAAACTGCCAAGAGAAACACTGATCCATTCATGAAGGTGTCAATGGCTGCTACTTTCTACTCAGGATAATTGTGTCAGAGTGTCCTTCGTCTCCTATACTCTCAGCTCATCGTCAGATATAATGTGTAGCTTTGTAACCAATTGTTGCATTGTGGAGACATAATCAGCTGTCAGCTTACCCCAGATAAGGCATCAAACACAGATCAAAGAACAATTTTGCCACGGTGTAGGCTGGTGAACCCATGACCTTATTAAGGTTACTTAAAGGATCATGTGTCACTCAGACAGCTGCATCAGCCAAAAGCCCACCCCCATTGGTTGGAAGCGAAGTACCTGCAGTTCCCTGTGTGACTTGGAGGCAGCTGCTGCACAGAAATGGCCAGGAAGGGCCCTGGTTAATCACATGACTTTCCTGTGCTACGCATGAGCCTCTAAGAGGGTATGTTTTAAGGCATTTTAATCTAGTCTGACATCCTCTGTCCTCTGTTTCACTTCTTCACACACTAGCCGTGTGATTTATCATAACAATACATTGTTGCCATAAATATCATTATTATTCATTTATGTAGTTACTTAGTTTGAGACAGGAGGTCTCATGTATTCCAGGATGGCCTCAAACTTTCTAGATCGCTGATCAAAGCCGATCCTTCTGCCTCCCCTTCCTGACCACAAGGATTACAAAAGTACATGCCACACCGTGCCGAGTGTATTTGGGCTGGGTGTCAAGGGCTTTGTACCTGCTAGGCACGCATTCTACAATTTGAGCTACATCCTTCTGCCTAACCCATGGCATCACACATACCAGGAGTAGATGAGAACTCTGCCATGGAGCTGCACCTCTACCCCCATTACTGTGTCCTTCGAACACTTGTCTGTGAGATCAATTAAGATTAAGAAAACAGAGAGTCTTGTCTTGCCTCCAATGATTCCTGGCTGGCACTCCTCCTCTCTTTATGCAGAGCTGAGTTCCAGAGCTGTCATTTTCTTCTCCCTGAAGAATTTCCAGCATTCTGTCGAGAGCAGTGGGCTGGCTCCCTTACCCCATGTCTGCCTGAGACAGTCTCTCTCCTCCTCTGTGGGATCATTCCCTACTACACATTCTTAGCTGGCGGTTTTTTCTCAACACTGTAAATACTTGACCCTTCTCTCCTCAGCTCCCATGGCTTCCACAATGACCCTGCCGCAACTTCTACCTTTGCTCTTTGCTAAATAAGTAAACCTCCTCTGGCATCACTGAACATTTTCTGGTCTTTGGTCCTCCGCACTTTTAATCTTATGAAGTGCATATACACTTTGGGGGATTTACCCTACCTGGTATTCTCTGAGCTTTCTGTACCTGGGATTTGGTATCTGTCATTAATTTTAGAAAGTTCTGGACCATGCTGGATTCAGATATTCATTCTTGTTCTCTCTCCTTTCTCTTCTTCCTGGTTTCTGGACACATGCAGGTTCTATCTTCTGTCCATGGTCCTCACAGTGAGGTCCCTGTGCTTGAGGCATTTTCACCTGAGAAGCAGGAAATTACAGATGATCTGCTCGTACCCCAGCCCAGACCCTGACCCTGACTCTGGATGGGATTCAGCAGTGTGTGTTTAGTGACCAGTGACAACCTCTCTATGCCTGTTGTGCATTAAGAAGTCAGAAAGCTACTAGCTGAAGTGTGACTATGACCCTGAACTACATAGCATGCCACAGGGGTGACAGAGGAAATGGAAGCTTTGGTGCCAGGAACATTTGTGGGTCTGGACATTTTCCCCTTGGCTTCTGCCTGCATGTCAGTGACACTTTGTATTGGCCTTCAGTGAGGTCTAAAACACAATATGATATGAAGTCCAAGCGAGCTGTCATTCTTGCACCCTCCTTTAACTCTTTCTCCAGACAGTGGCCCCCATGCCAGACTGCAAGATATCATGGCAGCTGATTGATGATGACTTTAGACCTGCTAAGCCAGACTCCCCACTAAGTCACTCTTAGCAAATCCCCTGGGTTTTCTGACTCAGCCAGTGCATGACCTGGTGGATGACATCACTTATGGAGTCTGAAAGTCTAGCCTGTGGGTTAAAGTTCAACACTACCCCATCCCCAAACCCAACTGATAATGCCCCAGCCATGTTTAAATAGCTTCTGCTATAGCCTTCTTCTCTTCTTCCTTGTATGAGCCAGGAAGGAGCATTTCATGCCCTCTGAGGCATTCTCCAGGGCCTCAGAGATGAGTATCAGATTCTATGCAACTTCCTTGACCATCTATGAGGTTATCAAACTTAGTATATAATGTCCCTGGATTTGGTGACATTGGTTAATAGCCATTTCTATTCTTCCTATCCCATGAGGCCAACTATGGAGATGTGACCTCTCACAGAAGTACCCCAGGTCCCCATAGGACCAGTGCCATGTGGTCTGCAGCCACACCCTGCTTGTATACATACCTCCACTAACTGAACATCCTAAGGCTGTTGCCGGCTTCTGGACCTCAGCTAGCATGGTACTGTCCTGCACGCATCCTTACAAAGAAATCATGCGAGGGTTAGCCTTTTGTCCGTCTACAGAACATCCCCAAAGCAGCCATTTCAGAATCCCCAGCCCTCCTGGTGCTTAGGGTCCTGGAATCATGCTGGGGGGGGGCGTTGTGCATGCAAGACTCATCCAAAAATCCATCCATGTTTTAGTGTGAAAGAGCACTCCACTGGTCCTGTAAGTTCCCAGGGTAGGCTCATTTCCAACTGCTTGTTCCGACTAGAGGAGGGGCACCCCAGACTAGGCAAATGGGGTGCCCTTGGAACACTTGCTGTCAAATTGGCACAGGGTCAGAACTCTCCAGAGAGTTAATGTCTCCTGAAGTTCTGCCAGCACCACACCCTTCAACTTTACTCCTGTCCAGGGCCGCCATGAGCTCCTGAGCCCCACACAAAATGAGGACACCCTCAATCCCAAAGGCTCCATGAATTCTACTTATTATCTATCCACAGGTGGCAAAACACTAAACCATTGAAAGCCTCAACAACACAGAGGGGAAGCTACACCTATCAGCAAGAACTAGAAACACCAGACTGTTTAGAGCTGGGGCAGAGGTTCATTAAAAGACTAAAGAGGCTGGGACTCGCTGCAGGGAGGGACAATCGGAGAATAATTCAGGAAGAAAGTGGCAGTTTTTCCTAGGCTGTGAGAAACTCAGGGGTGATGCACAGAGAGAGAGAGAACAGGAAGCAGGCAGCAGACAGACATCAGCCTGAGCCGACAGAGGGTGACTGCACAGGAGCGCAGGCTTGAAGACACGTAAAGACTGACAGACACCGAGAAGGAGGAGGACCAGGTGGGGAGAGCCTTGACACCCTGTTAGGCAGTAATCGGCTTCTGCCAGTGTGACATCTGAGGAGGCTCTGAGGGCGGCGAGGAAATTCACTTCATTTCATACCCTGAGGGAAGAATCCAAAGTGGAAAAGTGAACAAGACCATCTACAGGAAGGGGCTGGAAGACCAAGCAACACTATTCCCCAGCCGTGTCTGAGTTTGAAACTCTGGCGCACTGAAGGTCATAGGGTGCCATATCACAAGGCTGGGGGTGGGCAGCAGAAAGGCCCTAGCATGACAGGCACCTTCCCATCGCACACATATCTGCCAAAGTGCCAACCAGCCTTTGCAGAAAGTAAAAACCCGCTGGCCAAAAAATTTAACAGGCCACAGCCTCCAAGGCTACCATTAACCCAGACAGGCACAAGGACTGCATGACCGCCCACCAGGGCACACTTGATGTAGGAGGGTCATCTGTCTATGTGTTACTTTCATCGGTGAATAAAGAAACTGCCTTGGCCTTTTGATAGGCCAGCCCTTAGGTGGGTGGAGTAGACAGAACAGAA
>LOEQ01000677.1:201241-226366 GCA_001685075.1 Bramus lutescens | reverse complement strand
AGGGAAAGAGGGAGGGAGGGAGGGAGGAAAAATAAGGAAGGATTTTTGAGCAGCCAGAATAGCACAGTTTTCTTTCAGAACACTAATTCTCGAAGGCACAGGGGCTTGCAGGAACACTGGTCCACAAGTTATACTAAGACCGAGATAAAAAATTTATATGGTTTCTCTCAAATGCTTTGTGCATTATTCAATAAGTAATTAAAATCTGTTTTATCAAATAATATAATAAGGCATGTTCTCCGATTGCAATGAATCCTGAGACATTTAAGCTTATGAAATGTTTAAAATGTGTCCTTCTACACCTCTTATTACTCAAACGGTAAAATTAAATGCTTGTGTCTGGATACACTCATTCCTAGCAACGTATACCTTTCTGTTTCATTAAATTAGTTGAAGAGTTTATCTCAATGTCTAATCAAATTAAAGGAATGATTTTTGTTTCTTTTTACAAATGATTCCCAGAAGCTAACTCTGAAGTTCAGAACACATGTACACCTGCATCGCTTTGAAAAAGTGCACATCTTTGATTATGATTTGCTTATTGTAAATAACCACCATTGCAGCTGCAAGGGCCCTTTAATTGTGGCCAACTGAGTCATGAGAAAAGGCTGTAAACTTTCCCTTGCTTTTATAATTGATATTAAAATGAACTATTTTCATCATGCCGTACCTGATTTTGGATTTCACTTTCAGTAATGTTTTTTACAAGATTAGAAGTAATTCCTCTTACAACGGTTTTTATAATTGTCCTGAAAACATATATTGTAATGTTAGCATGAATTAAAAACTTAAGTCAGGCTTTCTGTCACAGAAAATAAGGCAGATCTCCGACTGGCTTAGAAAGAAGACAAGTTCTGCTGAAGGGATGGCTGTGTACATGGCATTTCCCACAAATCGGATGAGCTAAATCTGAGCTTGGAGGTTTTGACACTTAAAGCGTGTAATAAAATAAATGCATTTGCTTTTTTTAAATGCATTGAGTAAAGTGTATTGAAATTTACAATATTTTAATTCCCCAATCTTTTCTTAATGAATTGAATGAGACACGTGGCTTCTAAGTGGTGTAATGAATAACTTCTGAATAAATTTTGGAAATGGCTTTTTGTATATCCCAGAAATCAAGAGAATGAGTAGTTCTAATTATGGGCAACAAGTCCCTTAGGAAGCCTTTTCTCTTTTAACAAAACTGAAGGAGAAAGAAATCTTCAACGGCGGGTTATTGTGTGGCATGGGTACTTGAACTGAGAAATGAAGTAAATGATTAGTCCCTGTAATAAAACATCCTGCTCCTATTAGCTCGTTATATAAGCTTTGTGAGGAGGCACATCTGTAAAAAATAAAATTTGATTAAGAATAGAGTTTGGAAGTCTGCACACACTAACATTTTAGCAATAAGCAACACTAACTAGGGGGACAGTAGTAACATCATTTAAAGCTATTATGGATTGTGAAATATCCATCACAGGCTCACACATTTGGACACCTGCTCCCAGCTGGAGGTGCTCTTTGGGGAGGTTGTGGAACCTTTATTAGGAGGTGGGGCCTCACCAGGGGAAGTGGACCTCTGTGGGGTGGGCCTTGATGTTTTACAACCCAGCCCTGCTTCTAACCCCCTCTCTGCTTCTAGTTCCACTAAGAGGTGTAGAAATGGGAGGCCCAGCTGTTCACCCTCCCTCCATGATGGTCTGTATTATCTCAAACCATAAACCCAAACAAACCCTTCTTCCCTCAAGCCATTTTGCCAGGAGTTTGGTCACAGCAATGAGAAAAATAACATAAGAGCGACAGTCCCAAATACAATTTTAGTGTTTAATCTAGAACTGGCAAAATTAATACTAAATGCTATTTTGATCATTTGCACATGGATTCTTGTTGACATGATCACTCACTCAAGACATAAGTTCAGCATTTAGAACCTTAAGAAACCATATGTTATTAAAGAATCTGATTATATACGACAATGAACTATGTGCTCACCAGTGCCAAAATGTCAACTTTTATGCTTGTTACTAAAAGTAATTTTATGCAGCTTTATTTGTTTACCAATAATAATTTCTTTAAATTGTCTAGGAATGAAGAGATGGCTCAGCACTTAAGAGCACTGGCTGCTCTTACAGAGGACCTGAGTTCAATTCCCAGCACCCACATTGCAAGCATCTGCAATGCCAGTTCCATGGGATCCAATGTCCTCTTCTGGCCTCCATGGATATTGCATGCACACAGGGCACAGACATATATGGCATGCAAATTACCTATACTCATAAAATTCATAAATATTTAAAAGAATGTCTAGTTATATACATAATGTTATTTAAGAAAAACACATTGGTTGGTCAGTAAAATGCAATCAAACATGAAAACATGGAGACAGAATACAAAGACAAGCTTGGAAGGTTAGAAAATAAAGTAATAATTTTTTTTTGAGATAGGATCATACTCTGGAGCCCAGGCAGGCCTAGAATTCACTTTGTAGCCCAGGAGAGTTTCAGACTTGTGGTGACCCTCCTGCCGTAATGTCCTGGGTTCTGGGACAGCTGAAATCCCCCAGTGTTAAAGAAACTCTGTGCTCATGGAGTCTGGTGTAGGTGATGGTGCACTGTTGCAGATTGACAGAACACTCTCTAATGAGGGACCATGGCTCCATCCTCAGGAGTCCGTGGTTGTAGAACCCTGAAGATGTTTTCTCTGGGATGGCTTCAAGTCCCTGACATGTCTGAGAAGGTGAGGGATTGTAGGATGTCCAGGGATGTGTGAGCAGCGATGGATGGGTGTGTGAGCAGGGATGGTGGTGCTGCCCGTGCCTGGCCTAGAGCTCGCCCAGGCCTCCTGAACCTGTTCCCTTACCTTACTCCACATTGTATAACTTTCTCTTGGAAATCAGTAACCCCATGGAGCAGCATCCTCAAGGCCCTGTGGTCTTCACAGGCTCTGACCACCCCACATAGCAGGCAGGCTTGGATTTTACATACATGCTGTGTGACAATGGTCTGTACCTTGTCAATTATATTTTTAAATAAATGCTGATTGGCCAGTAGACAGACAGGAAGTAGAAGTGGGGTGACCAGGCAGGAAGTAGAGGCAGGGCAATTAGAACAGGAGAATTCTGGGAAGAGGACTGTAGCTCACAGTGGTGACCCAGTAGCAGAAGAAGCAAGATGTGATTGTCTCCCTGCAAAAGGTACCAAGCCATGTGGCTAACATAGACAAGAGTAATGAGCTAGTTTAAGTTGTAAGAATTAATTAATAATAAAAGCCGGACCTACTAGGCCAATCAGTTTAATGTAGACCTCTGTGTGTTTATTGGAGTCTAAACGGCTGTGGGATCTGGTGTGACAGAAACCTCTGTCAACACACACAGACTGATTGGATTCTTTGGGAAGAAGAGGCAGAGAAGACCATCTGCCATGTATGTGTAGGACTAATACCCATGCAATTGGAAGGCTGAAGATGCCACTGCCACTGCCACGAGCTTGCCGCGGGCCAGCAAGGACTTTACGTGAGCTGTTCATGTCTTATCAGTGAGGTGGACACCATATCGTCCGCGCTTTACAGACGAGAAGAAATAAAGCACAAAAGATGTCCAGGTTTCAACAGCTGGGAGGGAACCAAGTTTACAGAACACTGAAGACTTCTGAACTCAAGTGCTGCCCTGCCCTCTGAAGAGGTCCTGATACTTGCTACAAGTTGCCAAGATCAGCACCTATAGAACCATTGTAGTCTGAGCCATCCATTCTCTCTTCTTCCAGACAGGAAGTAGGGCATTTGTCTCACAACTGCCTACATTTGCATTTATCTAAAATTCTCCGTGTAATATCATTCCCATTGATTCTCTGACAAGTTTATGAATCATAAGTAACTTTATTACTATCTCCTTTGTTGCTTTGTCTTTTTCTCCAAACGAGAAAAGATCTCCAGCGCCTCTGCGTGAAGTTGGCAGGCCCCTGGGTATTCATCAACGTCCATATGGAAGCAATCCGACCGCTTCTCAGACCAAGACAGGGCCGATGATACCACCCCAATGTCCTGAGCTCCCAGGGCTCACCACGCTGAATGAGGGTAAGGAGGACATGCCGGTTAACTTTCGTCGATGAAACAAAATGCCAAGATAACAGCACAGAGGAGGAATGATAAATTCAGCTCACAACGTGACAGCCGTCAGCCCATGTTCCCTGGACCCTGTTGTTTGCGGCCTGCAGTGAGGCCGAGCTCAACAAGAATGTCCAGGAAACAGGAGAGGGATGAACTCCAATAAACCTACTTCCTCTGGAAATTTCCACCACTTCTCAATAGCACCTCCAGGGTCTAATCCTTCACATACAAACTTTTGAGGGACAATTGAAGCCTTAACTATGCCCTAAACAACTAACCAGGAGGGCAAACATGCAAACAGTGAGCTGATCACAGACTCCACTCACTATGACACAGAGTGTGGCCAGGGCTGGTATATTCTCAGCTCTACAGAGCACATCGTCACAGTAACACCAACAGGAAGAAGGAATTCCATTCCGGGAAAAGCAGAGTGGGCATTAGCCTTGATGAAAGGAGAACAAGAAGCACCAGCAACCTGTCAATCTATAGAAAATGGGCATTCCACAGAGGCCCTTGTGCAGTTTTCTGAGCTCCTAGAATTCCCTGCCTTACCTCCTCCACAGCTGTGGGAATGGTGTACCCCAAAAAGATAAACTGACTCATGTGGGTGGTTTTGTTTGTTTGTTTGTTGTTTTGGTTTGTTTTGGATTTTGATGAGACGGGGGAAGAAATCGCTTTTGTTTTCTTTTCTTCCCAGTTGACTAAACATGACATCCAACTCTCAGGCTCAGCAAACAACTTCACTAGCCATGTGAGAGATTAGACAGGACGAGAGCCTGGGGTATTCTCTCCCTGAATGAGGAAAGCCCAGGCTGTCTGTGCCTCTGACACGTGTAGCAATCATCAGAAAGGAGCAGCTGTCAAAGATTCCTCCTGCTCCTGTGGGGCCACCAAGCCACCGAAGTCTTTATTTAATTGGTTTATTAATCTTACAGTATAGTGCCGGCTTCTGTTTCCCTGTCCCTCACTGGCTAACTGGGCCTGGACTTTGTAAATACGTTTAATTAAGCTCCGAAAGCCACAGGCCTTCTCAAGGCTGCATTCCCCCACCAGGAGGGATGATGGCTGGAAAAGAATTAAACCAACAGCCCTGCCTCCCCGCCCATCTGCCGCCACCTCGGGTGGGATGCCAAGGAAGGGCTCCCTGAGGGCAGAGGGACACCACCCCATCTCACGTGGGCATGGCTGGTCTCCCAAGCCTTGGGGAGGGATAGTGTTCTGAAAAGAGACACTCATTTAGAAGATTCCTGAAGATTAGGAAAGGACACCCACCAGTTTCTATGTACAAAGCTCTCCTTTTCCAGACTCACACCTTAGTTTGACAAGGAGATCCACTTGTAGGAACGACCTTTCCTGGTGATCCCTGAGCCCCAGGAGGCACCAATTCTACCCTGGGAAGGCAGGGAAGGGAATAAGAAGCCAGGAAGAGAAGGTGAGATTTTCCAGAGATGGTCCCAGAAAAAAAACACACATAAACGTGGTCTATACAGCTCTCAGAAGAAACAGGAATGATCATGGTCTATACGGCAGCAGTTTTACAGTCAGGTGTCTGCCTGCTTTGCCCAGCTAAGTCACAGCAGTTGAAGACAAGGGTCACATAACCCAGGGTACATGGGAGTTAGGGGACGGGAGAATGGAGGGAAAGAGAGATGAGGAACGACAGAAGCTGCGAGGGAAGGAAGGGAGGAGGGAGGAGGGGAGGGTGGGTAGGTGTGTGGCTGAACAGATGTGAAGGGGATTGGAATAACAGACTCTGCTCACTACGACACAGACACCAACTCAAGAAAACCACGCCATGGTATTGTTTCAGCGGAAAAACCTCCAGAGGGAGTGGGCAAAGATTGTGGTCAGTGTTGGTTTGAAGCAACTCTACAGAGCATACCATCAGAATAATGCCAACAGGAAGGAAGAAAGACCAAAAGAAAACCCGTCTGTGTGTTACAAAGAAAATACGCTTAGTAACTCACGCAGGCTTTATTTATATGTGTTTCATTTTCACTAAAGTGTGTCCACAGGCACCCAGAACAAACTATAGACATTAAGTCCTCCATCGGGATGCTTAACAACATCGTGTTGACCCTGGCGGACTGCCTCACGGCCTCAGAACTACAGCCTAAAAACAGACTAAGGACCAAGAATCTGCCTGTGGACAGGCAGGCAGAAAAAGTTCATACATCCAGAGGGCCCTCAAACCATCTACACGTGGTTGGAAATGTTCCAGTTTCTGTTTCGGAAATACAACCTCTGATTGTGCTAGACGCAGGAGCTGCAGAAACAAGATGACAAAAGGAAGTACAGACAGGCAGGCTTGTAAGGGCAGCAAATACAGGAAGGAGGCAGTCGGGGCCCAGCTCTGAGCGCCAGGGAAGGCACACTGTGAACATCAGGTCCCATGGCCTTCCTGAGATGGCGTTTTCCCACAGCTGCTATTTGGGACAATGTTAGACCATCTTCACTCTAGCCCAAGATCTAGGAAGCTGTCCTGTCCTGGGTTCTCGGGCATTCCCCCTTCACTAATGTCACCCATTCTGTCCTTATCATCTCTTCATCCATGTTAGACAGAAGGAAAAGTGGAAATCCCTATTCTACAGAGAAAGAAGGCCCAGGTTGGGAAAGGAAAGATGCTGGCTAGTGATGAGCACACAGGCAGAGCTGAAGGGATGATCCTTACCTCCAGGGTGTCCCTTCCTGCAGGGAGGATTATAGAGAAACTGTCCTTTTCTGTCCTGGAAATGATGAAGGAGGCTGGATAGGGTTAGAAGCAGGGGCCTGGCAGTACTTAAATAGGACCCTTGACATGGATCATCCAACACTCACTCACACACACACACACACACACACACACACATGCACATTCATACACACCTATGCAAACACACTCACACACAAACACACACACATGCACATTCATACACACCTATGCAAACACACTCATACATACACACTCTCATACACACCTATGCAAACACACTCATACATACACACATACACACACACCTATGCAAACACACTCATACATACACACATACATACACACTCTCATACACATGTGCACACTCATACATACACAATACATACACACACCTATGCAAACACACGCATACATACACACTCATACACACTCTCATACACACTCACGTACACACTCATACATACACACATTCATACACACTCTCATACGCACCTATGCAAACACACTCATACATACACACATACATACACACTCTCATACACACTCATGTACACACTCATACATACACACACAGACACACACATGCACACTCATACACAACTATGCAAACACACTCATACACACTCTCATACACACTCACGTACACACTCATAACACACTCACAATGATACTACCTTCCCTCTTTTTCTCCATCTTCCTCCCTCCCTCCCCTCTCCCCACTAGAGTCCTTGCTATTCAAAATGGTCCCTGCATCAACAGCGTCAACCATGAATCTTCTGGGAGGTCTGGGAGCAAAGTCTCAAAGTGATCTGCAAGCACAGGAACCTTCTAGACGCCTTACTGTGGCCCCAAGTGGAGGCAGAAGGTTAACAAGATGGCCTCTGATTTTGCTCTAAGCCAGGAAGTCGGATTGGTGGTTCTGAGAAGCCTTAGTCAAGGCCACCGCAAACAGAAGCTGCTGCCTGGAGACGAGGACTGAGCCCTGGTTCCCTCCCTTCCGTGCCAGCTCGTGGCTGAGGTGTTCCTCTCCAGGACCCAGCTGACAGACCAGAACACACAGGCTCCACTCTGACTAATTGCCAGCGCTCGGCTGAAGAGACATTCCTCATCCACACAGCCTCATTAATCTCCCAATGTCAGCACAGCGAAGCTGGCAACAGTCCTCTCGTCTTCCACACCTCCGTGCTGGCTCCCAGAAACCCAGCAGTGGGAAACAGCCTCCTTCCTGCAAGGGAGCCAGAGTGAGGGCCCGACTGAGCCCTCCATCGGGTTAGGCCACGTGGTCCCTGACCTCCTCCTGAAGCCCCAGAGCCTTGGTGTCCCCAGGTATCACGGATATATCTTGGAAGGCCCAAGGAGCATCACATGGGGAAACCAAGGAAGTGACCTTTGGAAATACTTGCAGGATGTTGGACCTGGGGAGGAGATGTTTTCTAGAAAGTTCTAAGGAAACCCTGAAGAATGCAGAGCTTGTTGCCAAGCCTTGAGTCTATGACTCAAGCTGCCTTCACCGTCTGGCTGAAGAGTGTGTCCAAGGCTCTACTGCCCTGCTCCTCTGGGGGCTGCTACCANNCCCCCCCCCAAGATGGGAAAATCTTATAGGACAGATCTTTTCTGTCTCTCAGAACATCCTTGTCTTCTACCTGGTCCTGCCAACTCACAAGCCAGACACCCACCACTCTCAACCAACGGAGGCAAACCAGATATGGAGGCAGAATAGAGAATTAAGTAGAAGGAAAAAGAAGGAAGGCCAGGAAGGAAAGGACCAGGAGATATGGGGACACAGCTTCACAGCAAGAACATAATGGTCATCCAGAAAGATGCTGCCAGGTAATGAGGTACCCTATAATCCCAGTATTCGAGGAAAAGCGAGAGGGCACAAGTCCCTGGCCAGCCTTGGCTACAAAGCAAGAACCCGTCTCAAAAGCTGAAATCAAAACAGCACAAATATGAAAGAGATGCTTACAGAACAAGGATGTCATCGCTTACAGTGGCTGCAGGTCTGACCCCAGGTGGGTGGGCTCCCCAGCAGCTGGACTGATGTAGACAGAAAAACCCTAGCTTTATACGGGAAATATGGGGTGTAGACGCTAAATACACAGGTGTCCATCTTCTTTATTGCTTTTGTTCAAATGGACAGAACAGCTGGCCTCTGTCCATTCCGGCAATCCTGCCAAAGCTCTGGAGAGCCAGCCAGAGCCTGGCCGAGTGGTTGTTAAAATATTTGCTGAGGCAACACTGCCCTCTGCTGCCCGCAGGCTCTCACGTCCCTGGACCGTCTCTGCCCAGGAAAAGGCTGGAGTTAACTGTTTGACCCAGCCCTACACTTTTTGGCTCCCTGTGGCCCTGCTTTGTTCTCATGGTCGGCTCAGATTCGCTGCGACCCTACAGACACACACAGCAAAGGGCACCGGTCTGAGATCCAGCAGAGCCCAGACAGTGTGCCAGGCCAGCCAGGGTCTTTGCAGCTTAGTAGTCTCTGCTGGGGAAGCACAGACCTGGAAGCTGCCTCTGTGGAATAGGGATGTTCTTTCCTCGGGGTTGAGGTGTGACAAAGCAGGGGGTGAACCTGACGTGCAAAGAACCAACAGCTCAGATACAAACACAGCAGCAGCTAGAAGGATCCCCCTTGTGTGTGTGTGCATGTGTGTGTGTGTGTGTGTGTGTGTGTGTAAAACCAATGGCTCTGACACACCAAACACACCAGCAACTAGAAATATTCCTCTTGTACATATGTGTGTGTAAAACCAATGACTCAGACACACCAAACACAGCAGCAACTAGAAACATCCCCCTGTACATATGTGTGTATACACATACACGCATGCCCATGCACCCACACACACACTATGACCAGAGGACAGTGTGTGTGTGTCCTACCCTCCCATTCACTGCCTTATTCCTTTGAGAAAGGGTCTCTCGCTGAATTTAGAGCTTGTGCATTGTTTGTTGCTTTTGTTATCTGGGTGGGGTTTTTTGTTGGTTTTGTTTCTTGTCTAGGCTGGTGGCCAGTGAGCCACACTAATCCTCCTGTCTCAGGGTTACAAGCACACAGGGGCCTTGATCAGCTTTTTCCCTGGGTGCTAAGATCTGAACACGGGTCCTCACAGTGGCACCACACACACTCACACACTCATACTCACACACACTCACAGGCAATCACACACTCACAATCACACACTCACAGACAATCACACACACTCACATATACTCTCAGACACAGTCACGTACTCACACACACTCTCACAGACACACACACATACACACACTCATTCACTGAGCCATCGCTCCCAGTTACATGATCCATTTTTCAAAGCAGTAACTTTTCCAGGTGGTACGTTCACTCTCAGGAAACGATTATTAAATAGTCCAAGCACGCTGATACTTGAGTCTACCAATGGGAAGGTGCACAGAAGAACACACAGTCTTCAACAGTACTGGCCTGTGTGCAGGGCTCTGTTCACATGGAAGCCGAGAGGACATTTCTCCCTCCCAGCCTGCATTTCTCTTTCATTTTCAAACTTGAGACAATTTTTTTTAATGTGATTGCTGACTTGTGTGATTTTTTTTTTACTCTTTTGGCTTTTGGGGGTCCCACTATCCAGCTCCCAAATAAATCATTCTCACAAAGGCTTATTCTTACTTATTTATGCCTGGCCTTAGCTTGGCTTGTTTCTTGCCAGCTTTTCTTAAATTAAATTTTCCCTAATACCTTTTTCTCTGAGCTTTCTCCTTTTTTTTTTTTTTTNCTTCTCTATACTTTCTTTCTTTTTTGAGCGGGGCCAGTTTGAGGCAGGGTTTCTCTGTGTAGCAGCTCTGGCTATCCTTGAACTCGCTCTGTAGACCAGGCTGGCCTCAAACTCAGAGATCCGCCTGCCTCTGCCTCCCGAGTGCTGGGATTAAAGGTGTGTGACCCCCACCTTTCACTCTTACTTCCCAACTTCTTGGGCCACTGGCCCTGAAGTCCCCTCGCCTGTTATCTTGCTAGCTCCTCCCTTCTCTTCTACATTTCTTCTGTTTATTCTGTCTGTCAGCCCTGCCCATCCTGGCTCCTGCCTCACTATTGGCTGTTCAGCTCTTTGCTGAGCCCGCAGAGCTTGGATGCCTAGTGCTGGGATTGAAATATGGAGGCTTCTTTTCAGGTGGAAGAACAGCAACTTTTATTTTGCCCAGAGCTAAAGCCTTTTATACCTCTACTGCTTCTGTGGAGAACACAAACATCCTTGTCAATTACAGACTGCAAGGAAGTTCCGCTGTCGGTCAGGGGGGGTGAGGGCAGCTAGATCACAACAGCTCTTTATTAGGACCAACAGGTGTTTCAGACAAAGAATCACAGCAAATGCAGCTTGAACAAAATTGACCCACATTAAAATTACATTCTGCAACCCTGACGCCACCTCAACAGTGACCCCCCTGCTCCACGCAGACATGGGAGGACCCAGGCCAGCAGATGCCCTGTAGCAATCACTGGGACCAGGGGAAAGGAGGTAAAAGTTCTGCTTGGACATTGAATACCTCAGTCATACCGCTGACCACAGTGAGTACTGTCCATGGTGGTGATGGTGGTGACTGTGTTCACTGTGGTGACAGTAATGATTTTTATAGGTGACAAACTATTGCTTATTCTTTACTAATAACTGTGTTTGGTATTTTTTAAATGCCCAGATCAACCTTTTATGGTAAGTGCCATTTACATCCCTGCTTTAATTTTTATTTTGTTATCGTTATTAAATGTGTGGTATGAAAGGCGCGTGTGTGGCACTCAGAGGACAACCGTGGAATCCGTCCTCTCCTCCACCTCCACATGGGTCTCAGGAATTGGATTCAGTTTGCCCAGTTTGCACTGCCAACGCCTTTCTCTAGTGAGCCATGTTGCTGACCCCTATACCCACAGTTTAGACGTGGTGAAACTGAGGCACAGCACAGGTGTGTCGCCTGCCTAGATCACAGAGCTGGTGAATGGGAGGGAGCTCTGGGATTGAAACCCAACCAGTCTGGTAGTGGAGAGCACCCACGTTTTTAGCGGCTGTTTGGCTTCATCCCTATGAAGTAAATTCTAATTTTGCAAAGGAGGCAGGCCTGCTTTCTAGGTAAGCTAACAGTTCAAGCCAAGCACCGTAATTACCAACAGGTCCACAGAGAAACTGTGCGCAGTTAGCTATGGAAACACAGAGGTGGTCTACATCAAACTGTTTAATGTGAGATTCGGTTCCAAGAGATGATCTCCAAGGGCCGCTACTGATGCCAAAGCCTCACCAGGTAGTGTGAGAAACTCCCCACAAAACATATAACGTTCCCAGCCGTGTTCTCAGACAGAAAGAGGAGAGCACGGAACATGGATTGAATGCTCCCAGAGGGTGACCTGCCTGGTCACACAGGTCACCTAAGTGGTCCTCACTCTCCATCTGCTCCTTCTCCTCCTCTTCCCGTCCCTGGGAATTCCAGCTGGGGAGGATTCCAACCCAGGATCTCTTCCACTCTGCCCTNTTCGGGGTATAAGCTAGCCATGCGGGAGCTGGGCTGGACGAAAAGCAGGGCCCGCTCCCCCTTTATTACTACAGGTCCACAGAGAAACTGTGCGGAGTTAGCTATGGAAACACAGAGGTGGTCTACATCAAACTGTTTAATGTGAAATTCTGTTCCAAGAGATGATCTCCAAGGGCCGCTACTGATGCCAAAGCCTCACCAGGTAGTGTGAGAAACTCCCCACAAAACATATAACGTTCCCAGCCGTGTTCTCAGACAGAAAGAGGAGAGCACGGAACATGGATTGAATGCTCCCAGAGGGTGACCTGCCTGGTCACACAGGTCACCTAAGTGGTCCTCACTCTCCATCTGCTCCTTCTCCTCCTCTTCCCGTCCCTGGGAATTCCAGCTGGGGAGGATTCCAACCCAGGATCTCTTCCACTCTGCCCTAGCAAGAGAGCTGGGGTACTTCCCACACATCACTGTAAGGATGGCATTAAGGCTACACACATACACAGAGCGAGAGAGAGACGGACAGAGACAGAGAGAGACAGACACAGAGAGACAGAGAGAGACAGAGAGACAGACACACAGAGACAGACACAGAGAGAGACAGAGACACAGAGAGACAGAGACAGAGAGAGACAGACACAGAGAGACAGAGACACAGACAGACAGACACAGACAGATAGACACAGACAGACAGACACAGAGAGAGACAGACACAGAGAGATAGACACAGAGAGAGACAGACACACAGACAGACAGACACAGAGAGACAGACACAGAGAGACAGACACACAGACAGACAGACACACAGGCAGACAGACACAGAGAGAGACAGACACAGACAGACAGACACAGAGAGAGACAGATACACAGACAGGCACACAGAGAGACAGACACACAGGAGGGGACCCCTCCTGGCCGCAGCAGCCTCCTTTAACAACAATGAAAAAGCTCCTCTGGTCTGTCTTACCAATGACTCAACCCCACCAAAGACCCTGAATAATAGAACTGGGAAACATAAATGAGAAATGGGAGACAAAAGCTCCTGGCCCCTGGATTAGGTGAGCCTTGTCCTCATTGGTGCAATGGTGAAGTTAGAATTCTGACTGAGCCCTAGATGGCCAGCAGGGGGCTCTGGCCCAGCACTGCAAACCTAAACCACAGCTCAGCCCTGTCCCCTCCCCACTGAGATCTCTGAGGGCCTCTCATCTCGTCATGAGGGGTCTACTAACTCAAACACAGAATGCCTCATGGTCCTTGTTAGAACACCTCAGGGGGTGAGCCACCCACTTCCGAATATCAAGCTCCCCCCACCCCAGGATTCAGGTTTGTCCCAGTAGAATGTCTGTCTGTTTGATCTTGTCAATTTGGCACAAGCTAGGGTTATCTAAAAAGAGGGGATCTCAACTGCCCTCACATGCCTCCATAAAATTGACCTGTGAATAAAAAAAAAAAATGGGCCACTGACCTAAATAGAGAACGCTCAACAGACAAATCCCAAATGACTAAAAGACACTTAAAGAAATGCTCAACATTTTTAGCCATCAGAGAAATGCAACTCAAAACAACTCTGAGATTCTATCTCACACCTCTCAGAATGGCCAAGATCAAAAACATTGATGACAGTTTATGCTGGAGAGGATGTGGGGTAAGGGGAACTTTCCCCTGCTCCTGGTGGGAGTGCAAACTGGTACAGCCGCTTTGGAAATCAGCACGGCAAATTCTTAGGAAATTAGGAAGCAATCTACCTCAAGACCCAGTAATACCACTTTTGGGTATATAGCCGAAGGATGCTCAATTGTGCCACAAGAGCATGTGCTCATCTATGTTCATAGCAGCTTTGTTTGTCATAGCCAGAACCTGGAAACAACCTAGATGCCCCTCGACTGAAGAATGGATAAGGAAAATGTGGTACATTTACACAGTGGAGTACTACACAGAAGAAAAAAATAATGACATCTTGAAATTTGCAGGTAAATGGATGGATCTACAAACAATCATATTGAGTGAGATAACCCAGACCCAGAAAGACAAACATAATATGTGCTCACTCATAGTGGCTTTTAGACATAAAGCAAAGAAGAACCAGCCTACAATTCACAATCCCAGAGAACCTAGACAACAAAGGGGACCCTAAGAGAGACATACATNAAGAATGGATAAGGAAAATGTGGTACATTTACACAGTGGAGTACTACACAGAAGAAAAAAATAATGACATCTTGAAATTTGCAGGTAAATGGATGGATCTACAAACAATCATATTGAGTGAGATAACCCAGACCCAGAAAGACAAACATAATATGTGCTCACTCATAGTGGCTTTTAGACATAAAGCAAAGAAGAACCAGCCTACAATTCACAATCCCAGAGAACCTAGACAACAAAGGGGACCCTAAGAGAGACATACATGGATCTACATAGGAAGGTGAAAAAGGCAAGATCTTCTGAGTAAATTGGGAGCATGGGAGTCATGGGAGAGAGCAGAAGGGGAAAGTGGAGGAATGAAGGGTAGCAGAAAAAAATGTATAGCTCCATAAAAGCAATAAAAACATTTTTTAAAAAGATTGATCTGTTAGGCAATTTCTTGATGGGTGATTGATAGGGAAGGGTCCAGCTCACTGTGGGTGGTGTCATCCCTGGGCTGGTGGTCCTGGGACTATAGAAATCAGGCTGAACAAGCCACGAGGAACAAGTCAGTAAGTATCACTCCTGCCTCTGGGTTCCTGCCCTGACTTTCTCGGTGGTGCACTGTGATGTACAGTGATGTGGAACTATAAGCTGAAACAATCTGTTCCTTCCAAGTTGCCTTGGGTCACGGCAATAGAAACCCCAACTAAGACACATGGAAATTTGTGCTGGCTATTGTATTTAAACAGCCATCAAAGATACATAGTCAGGCCCCACCCCCACCCCCATTCCATTCACATTTCCTGTCGAGAACCCACAGCCACCTCTACCACTAGGGATTCTGCTGAGAGAAATGTCTGAGAATTGATTGCAGGCTCTAGCCAGTCACTCTCTGTAGAAGGTCTGGACTGTGAAGGGTCTCCAGACAGCGTAGGAGCGTGGTTGGCATTCCTGAAAGCATCGTCCTATGGAGTTCTTAGGAACATGTCTCTAGGTGGTTAAAAGCACAGAACAAATCTTTCCTTTCTTGCAAGTAGGCCTGTCAGTCGGACCCGAAGTGGGAATTGTGCAAAACATATAGTAACAACTCCTGGCGAATTCTGACACACTGCTTGCTGGCGCAGCTCATGGTGGGGGTGAGGGAAGGCTCCAGAGAGAACAAAACAGGAGGATTGAGGATTCCGCACTATCAGCACTCCCTGGTAGGAGAAGGCAGCAAGAGCAGGAGTAAGGTCTCCCATGATTCCCTTCCAGGGCTGCCCGCTCACCCTGTTTCCTTGCTACACACACCCAAGCTCAGTCTTAGCCTCCTGCAGGGTGGAGGGAGGTTAGAGCTTCCATGATCAAGCACCACAGACTGAGATCAAGGAGCTAGCAGAGTTGCATCCCTCAGGCAAATTAAGAGAGAATTTGCTGTTTTCTCCGCTAGTTTCTGGTGGCTCTGCTTGCAGTCTTTGTTGTCTTTGGCTGGCAGAAGCAGCACCAGCGTCTCTATTAGCTGCACAAGCAAGCGTCTCCTCTTTGTATGGCCACATCCAAATACCAACCTTTCTCCAGGGTGATGTCATCTGAATTCAACTCACTACCTGTTCCATGGTCCTGCTTCTAAACAAGGTCCCCTCTTATCAGGAATATCTTCTCCGGAATTAAGATGACTGTACCTCAGAGGACTTCTACAAGAAAGCTGTTTGGCTGCCCTGCATGTTGATAGGATCTCTCCAGCTTACTGTAGGGAACTGATGGTTTTATCCAAACCTAAAAGTGAGCACATACTGAGGTTCTTTCCCAGGCTCTGCTCGGAGTTTCCTGCAGGTCCTCTTCACCAGCCTCCCAGGAGAGTTAGGTATATTGGGATCGTTCTAATATTTACTGTGTGCCAAGCATCTACTTAGTTACAGTCACATCCTTGAGAATAAAGGCAACAAAGGTGAGCGTACTAAAGTCCCCTGCTGTGGGAATTCATTCAGCCAATAGCCTTGGGTTCAAGCCCTACCTTGGGCACCAGATATAGCCAGAAGTATTTTCCACCCCGCTGGTTCCTCTGGACCAGGTTTTCTCCGCCCACCTGTTCCTGAAACCACTCATGAAATAACCACTCTGAGGCTTATCAGTTACAATTGTTTGGCCAATGTCTTGGGCTTCTTACTGGCTAGTTCTATTAACCCATTTCTATTGATCTGTGTATTACCATGAGGGGGTGGCTTATCGGTACAGCTTGTTACTCCTTCTACTCCTTCGGCAGCTGTGTGGCAGCTCCTCTGACTTTGCCCATTCTCTCTTCTTATCTCTGTTCAGATTTCCTGCCTGGCTTTACTCTGCTCAGCCATTGGCTGAAATAGCTTTATTCATTAGCCAATAAAAGCAGCACATATACAGAAGGACATCCCACATTGGTTGGTCCCTGTTGTTAAAAGAATTTGACATTGAAAGCTGGGCGTGGAGCCTGGAGGCGTGACTTTGCCGGTGGGATGACTATTCATAATGAAGATCTGGGATCCACCCCAGGCACTGCACAGGGCTAGGTGTAGTGCACATGCCCGTAAGCCCAGCACACAAGAGGAGGGGGCACAAGCCTTTTCTCATCGCTGCGATAAAATAGACAAAAACAACTTAAGAGAGAAGAAGTCTGATGCAGCTCATAATTCAAGGGTGCAATCCATAAGGGCAAGGCAGTCAGGCAGCAGGAGCTTGAGGTAGTGGGTCATGTCACATCCACAATCAGAAAGAAGAGAAAAAGGCATGCATGTCGGTGCTCAGCTCACTTGCTCCTTCTTTATACAGTACAAGATCTCAGCCCACGACAGCCATGTCTTTCTACTTCCACCTAAACAAGATAATCCCCACAAGCATGTACAGAGATTCCTCTCCCAGATGGTTGTAGGTATTATCAGATTAACAACACAGAAGTACTATCAACAGGCAGAAGGATCGGAAGTTTAGAGTCATCCTCAGACACTTAGAGAGTATATCTCTATGAGTTCACTCTGAAGAGATGATGTTGGGTTTTGTGCCATTCTTGGTCTCACCATGAAACCTGAGACTATGTTAATAAAATCAACCTTGGATCAGGGGGCAGAGCTAGCAACTAGTTGACAGGAATCAGTCACAGGGAGTATGGAGGAGCCAAGAAGACAGATAGATGCACAGGAAGGAGTAGGGAGGTGTTTTTGTTTCAGGATGGCTGGAGAGACACTCTCTTACTGCATCTCTGGCCAAAAAGGAAGTCGGCTGGTTCTTCTTGGTCTGAGCTAGCAGGTTTTCACCCCAACATCCGATTCATGAGTCTTTACTGGTAAATAGAATGATAGGGACTTGGTTAAGAAATACATTTGGCATCATCCCCAAAGCCAGTGCCAGAAGGACTAGAAATCCCCTCAGGCTGTAGCCTAAGGGGTCTGGCTGCGGGGTCACGGGGCTGCAGATATCAGTTAAAATAGCAGTAGATTTAGGTGCAGTCACTCAGTCGAGGGAAAACAACAATTGGAGGTCTGGCTGACTGACATGTGGGCTCATGTACTTTCAGTCCTCTGGTTGCACTAAGGTCTACAGCTTTAGCAACCAGTGCATTATGTCCCAAGCCTGCTTCCAGAACAATTCTCCATCAAGGAATCTAGAAACCCCTTTAGTTAGGTACCCATGACTGGGCATCAGGTCCCTCTTGACCCAATCTCTGTTCTTGATTTTTGCAGCATCCCTGCAACCAGATGTCTCATTCCCAACACAGTCCCTGGGTCATGGTCCTGGCATTAGAACTCTTACCCAGTTCTCAACAGTGGGAAGACAAGGGCATTGCCTTACCTCTGGCATGTGTAGAATATTGCCTCAACAGTCCTCAGCCCAGATTCTCCCACCAAACCACACCCTCAAGCTACAGGCCTGACCCTTACTTGACTTTTAATATTCCTTTGCTCAGTGAGATAATAAAGAATTAGTTTTTATATGCTAGGCACTTAAAGACATATATTGTATGTACTCTGGGGGCTCAGATTTTAATAAAAGTTTTGAATATGAAAACAATATCAAACATTGCCTGGGGTGCAGAGAAAGTAGATAATTCTGCTATGAAGGTTTTCAGAATAAGGCCTGCACTGTCCTTGCTACAGAACCAGGAATGCTCTGGACAAAGCCACGGCACATATTTGGTGTTTTCTTGTGGCCTCCTCCAAAACAAAGCAGAAGTGTCCTCATCTCCCTCTCTCTCCTGATCAATCCCTCTTGCAGACCTGCTGCTTGAACACAGCAGTGAGTCAATAGCTGGGCTGCGAGTGTTTCAGGCCCTGCCATCAAGGGATGGTTGGTGTCCTGGTGTTGTTCAACAGTGGCCTTGCCCCTCCCGGGAGCCTATAACCCGTCCTTTACAATTCTTTCAGCGCTGTTGTTTTCCTCCAAGGTTTTACAAAGCTTTACAGAACATTCTTTCTGTTTCCTCCCACCTATTGGGATTGGGGGGATTCTGAGAGCTCAAATCAAAACAGTCTGTGAGAAAGGGTAGCAGTGTCCTCTGTGTTCTGCCCGCACACTGCTGTGGCCCAGCCTCAGCTGTAGAGCGACGGTGCAAGAACGCCTCGGATTTGGAGTGCCCGCAGAGCCTGGTTTCCATGCACCAAGGAACAAAGCCATTGTTCTATGTCTAGAGATCTAATGCAGCATGCCTGTCCTTCTCTCCCTCCTCTGGGCTCTTTCAGTTCGTCTCTGAAGGTCATATTTGGACCAAAGAGCTGAGAACACAGTCCAGAGGTCTGGTGTCTAAATCAAGCAGGTGTTTCTTCCTAGATTGTTTCTTTGGTTTCCCACTTTGCTCTCTGTTCTGGTATGTAAACGTCTATCTCAGGAGCGCTGGCCGGCAGACAGTTAGCTAGAAAGGCTCTGGTGGCTATAGAACCTGGTATCTCCTGGGAGCTAGAAATGGGGACGGGAAGGAGGGGTAGAGGAAGCAAATGGGGGTCACCTCCCTGTAGGGAGTCTTGGCAGAAGACAATTGGAAAGAGGGTTATATAGTTGTGTCTTCCCCCCAGGGCCACCTGGTGAGGCAAGTGTCCCCAGAAGGCTGGCTGGCTTCCAGGAATCAGGACTGTTCAAGGAAATTCAGGTTTTAGTCCTCCCATCCGCTACTCTGCCTCTGAACTGAACAGGGTATGACTTAGACTTCCTGGAGCATCAGAGGGCTCAGAACGCGGGATTTCTCTATCTTGAAGAAGATGGCTGCCTAAGTTACTGTTCTATTGCTGTGAAGAGACAGTGTGACCAAGGCAACTTATTATAAGAGAAATCTTTTAATTGGGAGCTTGCTTACAGTTTCAGAGATTTAGGCCAATATTATCATGGCAGGAAGCATGGTGGCATGCAGGCAGGCACGGAAGTAGTAGCTGAGAGCTACATACCTATCCATAATCAGAGGGAGAGAGACTCTGGGCCTGGCATGGACCTTGGAAACCTCTATGACCACTCCCAGCGACACACCTCCTCCAAGGCCACGCCTCCTAACCCCTCTCAAGTAGTTCCACTCTCTGATGACTAAGCATTCAAATGTATGAGCCACAACAGCCACCCCACAATGGGAGACTACCATCACCGTACATCAAAGGGTCATATGCCAAGGCCTTGCTGTCTGTGACCACCAGCCTTCAGACCTATACACACCTCTTCTTTGCTTAACCACAGTTCACCCACACTCTTAGGCCACTTGGCTGGCTGTGTGGATGGATCCTGGAGTGTTTCACACTCATTCTTGCCCACAAATGCCCTCTTCCTCTGTGCCTTTCATCACCCAACATTTCATACTTTTTAATCTTTTAACCTGTTAGGACCATCTTGTTGAAGAACATGTCCCTTATGTAGATTTTATGTCCAAGAAACATCAAGACACTCACTGAGGGGCTCAAGAAATTCCTGAGCACTGAAGAGTGCACATTGCTCTTCCAGGGGACCCAAATTTCATTCCCAGCACTCATTGGGCAGTTAACAGCTACCTGTCACTCTAGCTCCTGGAGATCTGATGCCCCCTTTCTGGCCTCTGTGGGCATCTGCACGGGCATCTGCACTCACGAGTACATACCTACACAGAGACATCCACATAGTTTTAAATGATACAAAGGTTCTTAAAGAGAAACACTGAAGGTCTCCTTGCCATAACAAAGCAGTCCAAAGTCAGCCTCTCTGTGATTCTTAATGTCTTCATTGTAGTGGTTTTCATCTGGGGGTCTCTCTAGAGAAGGTACCCACAAAGGCTGGCTATTAACTCGCCAAACTTCCCAACTGTCTACTCTGTTGTGGGTACTGTAGGAGACATAGAAGATACCATGAAGTCCCTGTGGTCCTGCTGGGTTCTTTTTACAGGTGTGTGGGGCAGTTGAGGGGCTTAGGATCAGTCTCCTGGAGTTTCCAGAAGGCAGGTATGCCCTAGCAGTGACAAGCTTAGAATTCCCCTGCTGCAGGCGGTGAGACTCATGGAAGGTGGGGCAGGGAAACCTGTGTATGTCACATTGTCACACCCCTAGAAGACACTGACACACATTCACCGGCCTTCCTAACAAAATAAGGGAGCTGCTGTCACGTCCCAGCTGAGAAATGTGGAGACCATGAAAGAAGGCCAGAAACAGCCCCACCAAGAAAATGATGTGCTTCTCTAGCATCACTAGAGGGCAGTGCAGCTCGCCCGAAGGAGAGAGAAGCCAGTTTTCTTGGAGCAGCAGGTTCCATTGCTCATAACCTTCTGTCTAACGTGACCCTGACAACATACTGCTGGGACAGGTTGAGAACCTGCTGCCCAGTTTCACACACAAGGAAAGGAAGGTTCGTGAGATTTACACTTGTTCCAGGAAGCCCAGCTGAGAACGTTGTTGTGGGGAGTGGGCAGACTCTTGAACCCTCCAGAATCAAACCCAGGTTGAACCCACAGCTGTCTACAAGGTTGATGCTAAGTCTACACAGTTGGTGCTAAAACTCCACCCACTGTCATTCTCCTCCCTTCCCCCAGCCATTCCCTTTGCTATCTGTCCATTCCCAAAAGAATTAGGGAAAAACCGGAAAGAACTGAAAGCTCAGAGGCTGGATCAGACTCTGTGAGCAGCAGCCGTGATAAAATCTCGATGAGGGAAGTTAGCTCCACGGCCACGGGCTGCTAGCCCAACCCCCTCCCATCCCCTCCACCCTCACTACCCCCACAGCACCACACACACACACACACACACGCACGCACGCATGCACGCACACACACGCATACACACACACGCACACACACACATGAACATACACACACGCACGCAAGCGCACACACGCACACCCTAGTGTTTCAAGGTCACTCACTGGAGAGTCTTCACTCCTTCCAGCACCTGCCCTTCAGAGTGTCTATTTGAACACTGACATCAGAAGTGCTAGAGGAAGCAAGCCCCTCAAGACCTAACAAGGACCAGGAGCGCAGGTCCTCACATAGGAACGAGCCAGATCAGAGCAAAGTTTAGAAACCCAGAGTGATGGACTTTATGCCCCTCACACAGGCACACATCTGTTCCTGGACATAGCATCTACTAAAGCCAGGGGTGTTGGGAATTACACTCAGGCCACAGAGGCATCAGATTCCTCTAGGGCAGGGCCATGTGGCAAAGACAAGTGAGAATGGAGGGGTGCCCTCCACCTTGTGGGTGCTCTTCTGGCCGACGGCCACCAGCTCACCGAGTATAGCATGTGATCTATGAACCCTGGCGGAAGTCGGGGAGGGTGGGGGGGAAATCAGATGAAGAAGCCATGGGGAGGAGAAAGGAAAGCATGACTCGAGCCGCATCAATGGCCCCACTGGATGCTCGGTTCTCTGCAGACTGTGGAGTAATCTGGGTGGCTGACAAGAAGGACAAGTGTGTTTTCCTGGGCACCGTCATAGGCAGCCCTGGCAAGGCCATGCATCCCTCCTCTTTCGTAGGGTCAAATAAAGAACACTCTGGAAAGCTTTCATGCTCGATTTTCCTTAGGATCATGTGGAAATTCTTTCACCTGTATGGTGATGGTATCCAGGGCACAGAAACTCAGTTCCTACCCTGCAGAGCTCTGCTGTGCAAGGGGACAACCCTGATGCGTTAGACCAGTGGCATCTCTGCTGATACAGAGAGGCTGGAGGGCCCATTAGAGGGTCTCTCTCGTGCCTGTTGTAGGCAGGGTACTTGGGGGAGGAGATCTTCAAGGGTCAGGTCAAATTAAAATTGAGCCTTTCTCAGGCTATAGGAACAGTGTGGACCCGGACATTGTGTGAAAAGCCCATTGCAAGTCCCAGTAAAGATGTTTCATTATTTAAGACAGATCAATACCGAAGTGGCTTGTCTGTATTGATTGACTTCTGTGTGCCTGCCTGTCCTCCCCGTCCTGTCATTTCTGTTTCTCCCTGATTAGACATGTGATTCTCCATCCTCCTGCCTCAGGTTAGGAATGTCTCCATCTCTGCATCCTTTCTGTTACTCTGCTCTCCCATCTACCCTTCCTGTGCACGCTCCTTCCCACCCTGAGACCTTGGCGTGTGCTGTGGCTTTGTTTTTCTAACTCTGATTTTACATGCAGCTGATTCTTCTGGGTCACTGCCATCTCCCCTTTCCTCCTTGGCAGGTCATCGCGCCCTTCACTGTCCTGCCTCCCGTTCCCCTCCCTCAGAGAAAACTGTACAAGGCCCCTTAGTCGGTGCACTTGAAAGATAAGCGCAAAGAGATGGAGCTGTGGAAAGTAAGCCAGTTCCACAGGGCAATGTCTAGCCCTGCCTGCATCCGCTGAGAGCCAAACAGCTCAGGCCTGCCGTTGCTTTGGATGCAAGGGAGTGTTGCTTGGTGTTCACCGTCCTTCCTTAAGGTTCTGCCTTTTCCTCTTTTCTCCTACTGCCCCCTTAGTCCGGACTCTAAAAACTCGAAAGTTTGACTATTCCGCATGCTAGGGCGATCGAAATTCTGTGAGGATGGGACCGAGTCCAGTTTCATATCCTCAGTACCAGTTCATAGTCAGGATGCAATAAATGTTTTATGGGATGAGTTTATGGGTGTGTCCTGGGGAAGACTTCAGAGGGGCCGCTTCAGCTCCCATGGAGACAAACTCCGTGACATATGTCAATGCCTGCAGGTACTGCTCAGCTCTCCCCAGCTCCAAAGGCCTCAACGGGTTTGTTCGTCAGGTACCCCATTTAGAGAATTAGGTGCTGAATGGGACACTAGACCACCAGCAGTGACAGCTGCTATCCTTGGCAACAGTAGCAAATTCACAGTTCACCTTTGAATCTTACTTCCTTAACTACCCAGAAGCTCTAGTTACTTGAATGAGAATGTACCCCATAGGTACAGGTATTTGAACCCTTGGTTCCAGGCTGTTGGCTCTGTTTGAGGAGGTTTAGGAGGTGTGACCTTGCTGGAGGAAGTGTGGCCCAGGAGCTGGGCTCTGAGACCTTATAGTCTCCCTTAGTTCTAGCTCACTCTTTCTGCTTGGTACTTGTGGCTGAGTTGATGGGCCCTCAGCTTCCTGATCTGGTTGTCATGCCTGCAATTTGCTGTCCCTGCTATGAAGGACTCATCCCTCTGAAACTGTAAACCCAAATAAACCCCTTCTCCCATACATCATGGTCGGTCATGATGTTTTATCACAGCCACAGACAAGTAACTGATACCAAAGTATTTCTGAGGGTCCCAGAAACATTCCCAGAGCCAGGTATGGTGAGATATCTGGAAGAGAACAGAAAATCCAGGCCAAGTCTCTGCCCTCATCAAGCACTGGGTTCAAAATGAGGAATAGGAGTGGGAATGAAGCTGTCTAGACAGGAGAAAGGGTGGATTAAAGGGTGTGGAAGACAGAGTTTGGGGAATGGCTTACAGTTGAGAGAAATGTATTCAGGGAAAGAGGCTGCAGCCGTCTAGATGAGGTGGTGTTTCATATGTGTGGCGGCCACATCTCCACTGTCAACTTGATAAAGTCTAGAATCACCTCTATACTTGTGGGCCTCTGTGCACGCATGTGGGGGAATATCTTTATTATGCTAAGGTGGGAGGACCCGTCCACTGTGGGCGGCACCATTCCCTGAACTGAGATCCTGCATAAAAGGGAGGAAGTGGGTTGATCACAAGCATTCATTACTGTCTATCTTAACTGTACAGGAATGTGACCTTTCTGCTGCCTGTGATTTACCCACCAAGATGGTACATACTCTCAAACTATAAGCCAAAGTAAACTTTCTCGCTTACGTGACTTTTACTGGCTATTTTACCAGGGAAAGTAATGTGAGCCTTCTAATATGGAGATACCCACAGGTAGAAACTGGTGGTGGTGGTGGCGAGTCCGTGCAAATAATCCAAGACAAGCAAAGCCTTAACGTGTACGTTAAGTGGAATGCCAGGAACCAGTGTCTGGGGTGTGGCTGGAGCATCAGATGGGTAAGAAGAGAATATTCCACAGGGGCTAGTTTGTGATGGCGCTCAGAATGTCTTCAGCACTGCCCAATATGCCCAGATTCCATCCTTCATGACAATTTTGAGGAAGAAGTGGATCTATTATTGAGAGAATTCTAAGAAGAAGGGAAGCTGAACTGGAAAAGCAGTTTATTCTATTAAGGCTGTTGTGACAAAATACTATAAACTGTGTGGCTTATAAACAATAAAAATGGCCCGGCAGTGGCGGTGCACGCTTTTAATCCCAGTACTTGGGAGGCAGAGGCAGGTGGATCTTTGTAATGTGAGTTCAAGACCAGCCTGGTCTACAAGAGCTAGTTCCAGGACAGAATCCAA
>LOEQ01000677.1:178986-190005 GCA_001685075.1 Bramus lutescens | reverse complement strand
GAGGCCAGCCTGGTCTACAAGAGCTAGTGCTTGACGAGAGCTGATGTGACTCTGTCTCCTAGGAGACATCCCAGAGGCAGAGATGTCCTTCCTCCTAGTGATCAGAGAGGTCCCCCCGCCCCACCGCAGCCCTGTGCAAACCTGGAGGGACTCAGGAGCCGTTTCAGAGCTATGGATCTGGCTTTCAAGGAAGTTTAGACATAAGGAAAAGATGGAATTGACTCAAATAAACCCTTCCACATAGATCCAACTGTTAGCATGTCACTGCTAGTCATCCCTGTGTCCTCCGGCCCCACGTCTGCAGATTCAGCCATCAGAAAGTTAAACACAGCAGGAGAAGAAATGGGTCTGTCCTGGACATGTCCAGGTTTCTCCTGCCCTCATTCCCCAGCAGGACAGCAGAGCTGTGATTGGCACAGCACGCACCTCAAAAGCTAAGATTCTAACATGAGCCCTTCACCCCTGAAGCCTATCAAATCCTAATGGGTTCCAACCATCGTGCCCCAGCATCTGTAGAGACTCTTAGAAGGAAGGAGTGGGTAGTCACCCTCCTTGTCTTCTGAGGTGATAACCAGCAGTGCATTGATAAAACGCACCCCTGGACCCAGCTATTGGGGAAGCAGAGGCAAGAGGATCACATGATCCCAAGAGTTTGAGAGCTGTCTTAAGTTAGTAAGACCCCATAAAGTTAAATTACATAATTCATAAATAAAGACCAATTAAACTTATCCACAAGTCTTTCTTCTCTCACTGCATGTGAGTCTGGCCTCCCTCGACCACCATTGTCCACCCTGGACCATCTTGATGGGAAGTGAATCAGCTCTGCCAAGCCTCAATGGGGTTTGCCATAAGGAGAAATGTCCACAGCTGAAGCAGTCTGTGGGAAGGACACACAGAAAAGCAGCCACCTAGTCCCCTTATCGATCCCATGCCATCTATAAAGCAAAGAGCACACTGGCATGTTGGACGATAGGTCACGGGCATGCGGCTCATCTGAGTTCATGGTGACAAAGGAAACTTGTCACCCACATATTCCTCTTCGTTCTTCCCCTTGGCTTCGGGCACACTCTCTGTCAGCCAGAGCCACATTCTCTGTCTTGGCCTCTTCCCCACAGAGGAGCCTTCTCAGAGGTGTTCCTGGTGAAGCAGAGAGTGACCGGGAAACTTTTTGCCCTGAAGTGCATCAAGAAGTCACCGGCCTTCCGGGACAGTAGCCTAGAGAACGAGATTGCTGTGTTGAAAAGGTGAGTAGTTGCCAGGGCCAGCAACGGGGACAGGGAGGGAGGTGCAGCTGTGGATTCTGACTGCCCTTCCCTCGGGGTTACCACACCTGTGGGCCTTGTGCCTTCTGAATCGTTGTCAGGTTAGACAGGCAGCTGGGCCAGACGAATTGTTTGCCCAGCAAATTGACTAGTGGACTCACTCACTCATACATGTAGGCCAGAGAGTGAGTAGCTCAGAGAACCAACAGCCTATTTGATGACTGGCAGTGGGAAGAATGGATAACTGCAGAGGCAGCGGAGGACTTGAGAATTAGCCTTGGTTTAATCCAGAGAGAACCCACAGGCATCCTGGAAACTGCCTGAGGCTGCACTGACGTATCGCCATGAGGGTCTTACAGTGAGCCTGCGGCACACTGAACGCGGTGACAGTGAGACTCTTACCGTGAGCCTGTGACATGCTGAAAGCCATGGCAGGTGCACCGACACACGATCGGAACCGTTGGATGAGACAGACATCGCCCAGGAGCTCACATTGCCCAGCTGGGGAGAAGCACCCATAATTACCTTGTCTCCCACCTGACTGGCTGTAATCCAGCAGAGAGTATGGCACGGAGGCGATGGGTTCCTTTTTTGATGGCCCACATGCCCCATGAATGTGAATGATTCAGTACGTTTTTGAAGAAGAAAGACTTTGATGAGCAAGTGGAATTTTGTGGGCAAGGAGGCAGCACAGGAAGGAAAGTCGGGAGCTTTGCAAGAATTTGTGCAGAATCGTGGAAGTGTGAGCACAGAGGATGGACTAGAACCCCCACAGCTTTGCATGGGTAGCATCAAGGACGGGCAGTGTGAATGGAGTGTGGACCGGGGACAAGGTTTGCAGAGGATCAAGGATGCTGGCTTTATCATATGAATAAAGAGGACTGATGGATTGCAAGCAAGGAAACAGAATCAGATGAATAATCATCCCTCTTAAACGTGCAGGAAGGTGGGGTAAGGAAACCAGCCCTGAGGATGGGAGACCCTTTATAAAACCCTTCACATCAGTTTACACAGGGTAGAAGGCATGAGTGGCAGGATTGTGAGGAGAGAGGGCTTAACCAACAAGAGAGCCAAAGAGCAGAGCATTCAAAATGACCCTGAAACCAAGCCAAGTGCCCACTAAGTAGAAAGTGAAACTATTGCTTGGAATAAAGAACAAAAAGCATAAACTTCAAGGAAGTAGGAAGAAATCCATTGGAACATATGTGCTGGAAACATTCACATATCTCTCTGCACGGGAAAGCCTGGGCTGGAGGGTGGGGGGAGGCTCACTCTGGCGATCTCTCTTCCTGCACTGTATAACAGCCTTGATATTCAGTCCACAATGCATGACTCATAAGGAAGTTAATATGAGCATTGCCAGCCTATAAGGGCAGTGGAGTCCTTCTAGGGAATATAGTACCAGCTCTGGGGTGTAAAGATATCTTGAATTAAATATCTACCACTGGCTATATCGAAAGATATATACTATGCATTTTATGCATTTTCATTTTTTAAAAATATTTTAAAAATTTTTACAATGTATTTTAATTGATTATTATTTATTATTATTATTGCTATTATTTGTGCATGTGTACATGATGTGTGGGCACACATACCGTGGCAGGCAGTGGAGGTCTGAGGAATCTCACATTGGTCCCTGGGGTTGGACTCACGTCAGCAGACTTCTGCATCAAGCACCTTAATCACTGAGCCACCTGCATGTTCCTCCTTTAATCCTGGTACAACTAAATGACAGAAATGTACTTTCCAGTTTAAAATGTAAAGAAGGAAGGGTTTGTTTTGACTCACAGTTTGAAGGATCTAGTCCATGATAGAAAAGAAGAGACAGGAACACCAGGTGGCCATGTGCATCACACCCACAGGCAGGAAGTCGAGAGAGGATTGCTGGTGCTCAGCTCACTTCCTCTGTTTCAATCAGCCTGGACCCCCAGTCCCCTGGGATGGTGCTGCCCACAAACAGAGAGGTCTTTCATCTGCAGCTGCTTTGCACTGGCCTCATCCAGAAGGCTTCTCAGATCCAGTCCTCTTACACATTTCCATCAAAACCATCTGCTAGAAACTTGCGTATAAGTCGCTGTCCTCGTCTAGACCACCTGAACCACTTCCCCATCAAGGATTCTAATCTTTTCCAGGATCAAGCACGAAAACATCGTGACCCTGGAGGACATCTACGAGAGCACCACCCACTACTACCTGGTCATGCAGCTGTAAGTGAAGGTGACCCCCGTCCCTAAAGAGGCCTTGGGGAGGAGGGTCAGGGGAGAGTGGCTGCCAGAAAAGTTAAGAAAGCTCCAAGGGCTCTGAACTGCTGTCTCTCTGGGTCAGTGTGCTTCTGGTGCTGGGCTGAAGGGCTGCCCTGGGCTGATTGAGCTGGTTCATACCAGCACAGGCTTGCAGTTGGGATATTTCCTAGGAGCAGACAATAGCTGTGCATGCTCTTTGCTATCCACAAATCTTCTTGGACTTCCCAACCACTCAGCCACTGAAGAGGCAAATGCCAGGCATAATGTAAGCCACCAGAAACCTTCTCTGGCACCACCTTAATGAGTCTATGTCTATGGAGTCGATTGTAAATATATCAACATCACTCTAGCATAACGCTATTGTAAGGAGCAGAAACCTTAGGTAGATGATTTCAGTTCAGTATAAAGAATAAATCTCTCAGGAGAGATCTGCTTAAATTCCATGCAGGCTACTTGGTATATCCTTCTGTACAACTGTAGAATGGTCTCTGTGTCTGTCACCACCACATGGAAGTGAGAGTTGCACCTGATTTGTGGAGTAGCAGGGGTGGAGCTGTTGGAACTACAAAAGGTCAGGTTTCAACATGATATCTAGAAATATTAAGAATATACTCAAGGAAAACACAGTCTTTCAGTAGAGGCAGCAAGTTCTCTAGCACTCACATTGAAGTAATGGCCAGAAGCATCTAGAAACATAGTATAGATGATATCAAAGATAATGGAGGGTCAGACTTGATTTTTAAGCTCCAAAGTCTTCATTCCCCATACCATTCAAATTTCAAAATACTCCTTTGTCCCTATCCGAAACTACAGCCATAGGTTGCCCAGTTTCCTTAAAGGGGAAGGGAGTTCTGTTATAAAGGCATTCGTAATTAATCTCATTTTCATACTTTGTCCAATTTTGAATCACCTCTCTGTGTTATAACGGTTTCTTGTGTCCCAGGAAAGCAAGGACAGTCAGTATTCTTAGGAAGGAATTCCTAGCTTTTCTAGGCTCTTTAACCAAGGCCATTTGAATTATAGTAGAAACTTCCAGAAAGAGATCAGCCAATGCTTAAACCAAAGAAATGGTCACTAGCGATCATCCTAAACACCCAGAGGGAATATTCTGAGGTGGAAGAGTGCCTTCCTGCATCCTCACGTCCCAAATCATGGTGTCTGCCCTGCTTACAGCCCATGGCTACAGAGAGGTGCTTGCCGTTTGACCTGATATGGAATCAGATTCTTGTATCTACAGTGTTTCTGGAGGCGAGCTTTTTGACCGGATCCTGGAGCGTGGTGTCTACACAGAGAAAGATGCCAGCCTGGTCATCCAGCAGGTCTTGTCAGCAGTGAAATACCTCCATGAAAATGGCATCGTCCACAGAGACCTCAAGGTGATCGGGCAGGAGTGCTGGGTGGGAAATGCACGTCAGGAAAACCAAGTGAACTTCATGGTGCTGCATCAGACTGGGAAGTAGAACTCTCCGGGAATGCAGGCTTGGTTGGACTCAAAAGGCTGCTTCTGCTCTAAGATTCCTTATGCTGATCATAGATGATCATTGTTCAGCTACACCTCAGCCTTTTTAAGAGCCCTTTGAATGCTCTCCCCATTAAGATGTCAAAATACCTCACAGCCAGTCAAATTCAAGCATAACAAACACTCACTAAGGGTCTAAATCATAGCAGGCACCACAGTAGGCTTTGGGAGATAAGAGACAATTAGCCAAGGGTTCTGTCCTGCAAAATGCAGTTTAGAGTAGTTGGGAGTGGGGAGAGGTCATAAGCAAGATACAGAGTTCTTGGATGCTGAGAAAAGGTACAGATAGGAGGAAGGTGGAAAAGACTAGGCAAAGGGGTTGTGGCCTCTGAATTGGGAGCCCAGGGCTTAGAGTTCTAGGAAATCCCATATCAAGAAGGACTGGAACACCATGCAGGTGGTTCCTTTATATGCTGTGTATCTTCTCCTTCTGTAGCCCGAGAACCTGCTGTACCTCACCCCTGAGGAGAACTCCAAGATCATGATCACTGACTTTGGCCTATCTAAGATGGAGCAGAATGGAGTCATGTCCACAGCCTGTGGGACCCCAGGCTACGTGGGTGAGTCCAGGAGTTGCAGAAGCTGGCCGTGTGTTTGTTCAACCACGAGTATTCTAGCTTGCTTTTCGTTGCTGTGTGTGATAAACATCACAATCAGAAGAGGACAGGGGTTATTTCGTCTTATATCTTATAGCGTGTAGGTAAAGTCAAAGTGAGGACTCAAGAAGGAAATAGGAAACAGGAAGTGAAGCAGACACCATGGAGGAAGGCTGCTGACTGGCTTGCTCCCCATGGCTTGCTCACCTCCCTTTCCTATACAACCCAGATCTCTTGCTCAGAGATGACACCACCCAGAGAGGGCTGGGTCCTCCCACATCAGTCATTAAGTATGAAAAATATACAGCATAGACTTGCTCACAGGCCAATCGGATGGCAACAATTCCTTAACTGGGGTCCCTTCTTCCCAGATAGCTCTAGCTTGTGTCAAGTTGACATAAACTCAGCAGCACCATTGATACTATGTCAGTTTAAAATACAGCTACTGGACTGTTAAACTGTAACCTTTACTTTCTTGTTTGTTCCCAAGATAACATGTTAGGAACACTTTAAACACAGCCTTTAAAATTTCCAACACTTTAAAAGTTCAACATCTTTTAAAAATTTTTCCAGTCTCTTAACTGAGCTTCCTGTAAAATACAAATCGAGTTGAATACTTTCTTACTCCAAGAGAGAATCAGAAGAGAGTTTCAATCAGATCAAAGCAAAACCAAAATCTAACAAAGTAAATAGATCAGTGTTGACATTTGGGATTCATTGCTTTCTTAGCCCCAATGGGCTTGGACTGCTCATTTTTCTGGCTCTGCTATGCACATTACAAAGAGTTTGTCCTGTAGACTCAAGCCGACTGTACTCCATACCCTGTCACCATCCTTGGCGGCCACCGCACACTCCTGGCATCTGTACTATCCTGAGGTCTCTACTGCAATGAAGCTGCACCTTCAGCCTCTCCTGGCCTCCAGCCCTGACACGCAGTGCCAATCCTGAGCTGCTCTCCGTGATCCATTCATGCTTTCAAAACTGGTAACACGTGGCAGACTCTTCAACATTATTTGCCAAGTTCTGCCACCAGCTTGATGTACGGTCCGATGTTCCAGACATCATGTGCTGACCCTGAAGAAACAGTTCCCAGGAAATTTAAGCTCAATAATGCTGGTCTTTTGCTAATCTCAGCTAATTTTTCAGCTCCAGTTGACCATATGCCATGGATTCTTAATTCAAAATATCTCACACATAGACCTGGTAGTATTTACTTGCCTGAAATTTCACAAGTCAGGCTTCCATTGTTTGTATACCTCTTGACAGTCCTATCTTTTAAGGTCCCACAATAGCTAATCAATCTCTGGGCATTCGATGGTCTTTTCTAGCCCAATGCCCTGAAGCCCTCCCCAAACTACCCCACGATCAGTTCTGTCACAGTAATACCCCGCTTTTTCTGGCACCAATTTCTATCCTTCTCTGTAGCTATGATAAAACCTAAGACAGGAAAAGTTTCATTTGGCTTACACATCCTGACATGGTCCATCCAGAGAAGTCAGGGCAGATGCTCAAGGCAGGAATCTGGAGGCAGAACCTGAAGCAGAGGCCACAGAAGAGTGCTTCTGACTGGCTTGCTCAGCTTTCTTATACTACCCGGGACCACTTGCCCAGGGGCAGCACCAACCGTAATGGATTGGGCTCCTCATCTCACTTCAACCTTAAATCAATAGAATGCTCCACACACCCTTCCCACAGGCCAATCTGCTGGAGGCCACTCCTCAACTAATGTTCCCTCTTCCTAATAACTCTAGCTTGTGCTAAATTGACCAGCACCACTATGCTATAACCCACAGAGAAAACTATGTGTGTGTACAGATTCATCCCCGGGGACTGTCTACTGAGCCCTTGGCCAGTCCATTCACCTCTCTAATCCTGCTCTCTGAAGAACCTTCCCTGAGCCCTTCCAATAGTACCTCTGGACACACACTGCCACCATCACAACCTGAGACTGGGAGAGAGGTAAGGGGTGAAGCACTCACCCCCTCTTCCCCTACACTAGAAGACCCAACTGCTAGGAGTCTGTATCCGCATCATACAGTTTGGACCCAAGGGGTATGGGCACCTCATGTAACTCTAGGAAGCACACAGGAGAGGCAGAATCTGGGCATTGTGCCCTTCCAGCCCCCAGAACTCCTGAAAAGAGAAGAATCAACCGGGCACTTGATGATCGCAGTCCTTGGACCTGAGAGGAAGAGGAGGAAAAGGAATATTCTCTATTTAGGCAGCAACCACCTGAAGGACTTGGGAAAGTTGGAGCTCAGACTCCCAGAAAGAACTTGCTTGTCCCCATAGGGAGTTAGTCACTCACCTAAAGGTGTGGGAGTCTATGGATACTGGGGTGCCCTCAGAACGCAGCTCTGTCTACCTGGCTTTCCCAATCCGAGGGAGGCATGGCCAATGGCCTTACTGAGCCCTCAAGTTCCTGTCCTTGGCAGGTGCCCAGAGATAGGTGAGCAAGTTTCTGCCACTTTCTGGGAGCTTCCTGAGGTGACCAGAATACAGAGCCTCTGCTTTGCAGGGCTCCTGTTGCAGTGAAGGAGAGACCACACCACCCTGCAGATCCCTGCTCCAAAGACAGAGACTGGTCTTTATCCCGAGGGTCCCCCAGGTGACCCTTATCCCAAAGATCCCCATGTGAGCAGAGACAGGTGTTGCTCTCAGAGGGTCACCCATGTGAGCAGAGACAGGCCCTCTCAGAGAGTTCTTAGTCTCATGGGAGCGAAGAGGTTGGAGACCTCCAGGCTGGTGGAGAAGTCACACACAGCTTATGGAGACTCCTGGATTGACCGAGGAACAGGTCTCTCCAGTCTCAAAGATGCTCCCTACCTCACTCTCGCATCCCCCACTCCCATCCCTTTTCCTGTTCTCTACTCCTGTCTCTGGCCTCCTCTCTTGTCCCTAGCCCTGAACCTACCATTGATTTCCTACAGCTCCAGAAGTGCTGGCCCAGAAGCCCTACAGTAAGGCTGTAGACTGCTGGTCCATCGGTGTCATCACGTACATACTGTGAGTAAAAGCTGCCGTTCTTGTCGGTCTCGGGGTCTGCTCACCTCTTCTTCCTCAGGCATCTGTGTATGCATGTGTAAACGCAGACACACACGCTCACTTATGTACACACACATGTTCACTCATGTACACACACAAGCTCATTTATGACACACACTCACTTATGTACACACATACTCCTTATGTACACACAAGCTCATTTATGTACACACGCTCTCTCATGTACACACACAAACTCACTATGTACATACACACAGATACACACAGATATACACAAGCTCACTTATGTACAGACATACACATTCACTTATGTATACATACATGCTCACTTATGTACACACACAAGCTCACTTAGGTACACACATACTCCTCCTTATGTATACACACATGCTCACTCACGTACACACACAAACTCTCTATGTACATACACACACAGATACACACACAAACACACTCCTATTTATGTATACACATGTGCTCATTTATGCACACACTCATGTATACACACACTCACTTATCTATACACACAAGCTCCCTATGTACATACAGATACACACACAGACACACACACACATCCCCCTGAACTCTAAGCCATGAACAGAAGCCAGCATGCACTCACTCTTTAGCCCCCTGGACCACCCTCATTCCAGGCTCTGTAGTTCCCACCTTCTGTGTCTGCTGAGTTCCAGCCACTCTGTAGAACCAGCAGAAAATGAGAGGTCAAGGCTTAGAAACAAGGCAGGCTGAAACATCCCTGCTCCCCACACCCAGCAGTGACACCAGCCAAAGGCAACATCGTGAACGAGTTTCCCAGGCACTTCCTTTGCTCCACACACGATCAGGCACTCCCTTTCCTGGCCTTCCCAAGGCTCCTGGCCCCCCACACATCCAACATTCTCCCATCATAGCAGCCAGCTTTGTTCTTAGGGAATAACACTTGCCTCTTAGTGTGGATTCCGTTCAATAATGCTCTAACTCATTTATTCAAACAACATCTGCCTGAGTTGTCATAGGCTGGGTGGGACCTGGGGATGGAGCTCAGTTGGTAAAGGCCCTGCCTAGCATGCACGAAGCCCTGAGTTCAATCACAGCACAGTATAAAACTGAGTGGAGAGAAGGGGGCTGGAGAGAGGAAACTCAGAAGTTAAGAACACTTGCTGCTTTCCCAGAAAACCCACATCGGGCTAGTAACTCTAGCTCCAGGGGAAAGTGATGTCCTCTTCTGGCCTCTGTGCATACCTGTGTACGTGTGACACACAGACACAGATAAGCATATAAAATAAAACCTCCTTTTGGAAAATAAAACCTGGTTACGGTAGAACACAAATGTAATCCTAGCACTCAGGAAATAGAGGCAGGAGAAGCAGAAGTTCAAGGTCATCCTTAGTTATATAGAAAGTTTGAAATTAACTTAGGCTACTGAGACCCTTGTCTCACAAAGTAGACCAAAACATCATTGTAATGTTGCCCATCCTACTTAAGGGTGCTCTGTAGAAATTGCCCAGGAGCCAGAGGAAGTAAGGGCTCAGTGGATAAATGTCCTGCACAGGGTCCTTGCAGAGACTCCTCTTCAGGCCTCAGCTCTGCATGTGCTTTATGGGACCTTGCCATTCTGAATGATGAAGCTCCTGTCACACTGCTGGTCTGAGATCCTCATTGACTATGAATGTGTGCAGTGAGAGGGCTGGAAGAAAGAGAAGTTGGTCCAGGGAAAAGGGAATGTCTAGCCAACTCCCTCCTTCCTGTCTTCCTGCAGGTTGTGTGGGTATCCTCCTTTCTATGAAGAAACAGAATCAAAACTTTTTGAGAAGATCAAAGAAGGCTACTATGAGTTTGAGTCTCCATTCTGGGATGACATTTCTGAGTCAGGTGAGTGTGAAGGCAGAGGCTGCAAGAGAAAAATATCTTAATGGAGTTGACAGTCCCTGGGGCTCATACAGAAGAAGCTGGCAGAGAGAGTAGAGAAGTCTTTGACTGGTTCAAAGGTGATGCATTTGAAGCTAGGGCCCCTGCTCTTGCTTTCCTGGAAGGAGGCACAGTGCCTAGGGAGAGGGTGAGGAGGGCTGTGGGTCAGGTGAGAGGCCAAGAGCAGATAGTCCGGCAGAGAGGAGGGTTATAGGCAGGGAACACAACCTAGTGTTAGGTAACAGGACAGAACAGACCCTCATGTGAAAGAAGGCAGCATGCATGCTGGGCAGAAGAAAAGGCTGGGCAGGAGAGAAGTCAGGGCATGCATGCTGGGCAGGAGAGAGGGCAGGGTACACATGCTGGGCAGGAGAGAGGGCAGGGTATGCATGCTGGGCAGGAGAGAAGGCAGGGCATGCATGCTGGGCAGCAGAGAGGGCAGGGTACGCATGCTGGGCAGGAGAGAGGGCAGGGTACGCATGCTG
>LOEQ01000677.1:163993-175841 GCA_001685075.1 Bramus lutescens | reverse complement strand
TGCTCCAGCTGTCTAAATATCGGGAACAAGGGGAAGTCCTCCTACTGCTCCGAGCCCACCCTCTTCAGAAAGGCCAACAAAAAACAGTACGTAGTCTCACAGCCAGTTAGCCTCACCCTGCTCGTCCCCTTCAGGAGGGGCAGGAACAATTTGCTGAAGAACATGAACACAAAAGTCAGGCCCGCTAACAGCAGTCACAGGGTGGAAGGAACTCAGGGCCCAGGCAAGAGAAGCTTCTGCCACCAGCCAGAAACACCAGTTAGGTCTCACCTCTGGCTTGAAGTTTGCTCATCTATAAAATGCATCACAGAGGTATTGTTGCACTCTAGCAGTGAGACAGGCTGGGCTTCAGCCCTATAGCAGAGAACTTGTCTCACATGCACGGTGCATTTAATCCCAAGTAGTGAACAAAGGAAAAGGCAGATGTGCAAATGGGAAGTGCTGGTGCTAGATTCTCTGAGTTGCCAGCGCATCCCTGTTTGGGGCAGGAAGGAAGAAGGGAGCCATGGAGGTCTTCACAGTAGGGCCTGTGCCGCCAGAGCTTCAGAAAAGGATAGCAAGGCAGATGTTGTGGGTGTGAAGAACACCGACTGTCTTTCTTCTTACCTCAGATAATTCAAGGACTCTACTGTGTCTCCTTTCTAGGAACTACAAGTCGGAGGTTATGGTACCAGTGAAAGCGGGCGGCAACTCCCACTGCCGGGCCGGGCAAACGGGGGTGTGTCTCATCATGTGATTCCAGGAGACCATGAGGTTTTCAGGTAAGGTCTGGGGCTGGCAGGCCAAGCTGGGGAACAGGGAAACTGGGGACTAGAAGGATTAAAGGAAGGGCTCCCCCTTACCCAGAATGCTCCCCTTTTCCAGGAGACTCATCTGACTCCCCTGCCTTTCTAAGCTGGCATCTGCCCGGAGAAGGATGGATTGCAGTGGAGCCAGGCTAGCGGGAGCAGCCTCTGGTTTGAAACAGTAGCCTGATGCTGCCTGGGGCAGACTCTCAGAAGAAGTCACAGAGGAGCCCCAAGGCAGGACGGTGGAATCCCAACCTCCAGGTCTCCCAGCCTTCCCATCCCATCTCCCCTCATCCTGCGTGCAGTGGCTCCGTGCAGTGTCCCTAGATAGCGCTCATCTGGGTCTGTGTTGTTTGTTGTGAAAAGCTTATGGGCTGGCCAGGCTGTGCCACTTCCTCCAAGCAAAGCCATATGGAGTTTGACTCCTACTCCCTGCTCTGCATCCTCTTTCCTGCCCCTCTGGCCCTGCAGCCAGATGGGGCTCATTACCATAGTACCTGCCTCTTCGCATGAATGTCAGGCTGCTCCCAGAGGCCTGGGGGCACTCACCACTCTAGGCCTTCCCTCCAGGACTAGCTTCCCACTGCGCAGAGACCCAGAACACTTCAGAGTTTCTCCCTGCCTCTGAAGCACAGCAGTGCCCATCCTCCACGGTGGAGGAGAGAAAGCCAAGACCATGGACTGTGAGCTCTTCTCTCCCAGCCACACACCTCACACACCACTAAGGAAGAATTTGGGGAACTGTTTTCATGTCTGCCAGGTCTCCTGCCTCAGGCTTCCTCTTCTCCCCTGAAAGTCAGGTGCATTGTTCTGTCTGTGTTTCTTGCTGTCACACCCTCAAGCTTTATGCTCTATGTTGTGCTGAAATAAAATGTACATATTTTTCTCTATGAGGCTTCACACATTCCATCCAAGTGAGAAGTAGCACATGGACAGCTAGAAGTTGGTGTGGCCAACATATATTGGGAGCCAAGTGCCTGGATACATGAATCACCCAACTCATTTCAACCCCCTGGATCAGGTTCTCTGGATGCCGTGGTTCCTGTTCTGTTGATGACTGCTTTAGAACATGAAGATGAGGCTAGCTCTGCCCTCACATTGAGGCCACAGATGACTATGCACGCTGAGACCATGAGTGAATGTGCACACTGAGGCCACGGGTAACTGTGCACACTGAGACTACGGGTAACTGTGCACACTGAGACCACAGGTAACTGTGCACACTGAGACCATGGGTGAATGTGCACGCTGAGACCTCAGATAACTGTGCACACTGAGACCACAGGTAACTGTGCGCACTGAGACCATGGGTGACTGTGCATACTGAGACCACAGGTGACTGTGCACACTGAGACCACGGGTGACTGTGCACGCTGAGACCACGGGTGACTGTGCACGCTGAGACCTCAGATAACTGTGCACACTGAGACCACGGGTGACTGTGCACACTGAGACCACGGGTGACTGTGCATGCTCAGACCTCAGATAACTGTGCACACTGAGACCACACGTGACTGTGCACATGGAGACAGTTGGTAACTGTGCCTTGTTTCCCTCACTTGTCTGATGGAGTGCCACTTACGTCATGAACCATATGTGTGGCATGCTGGACACACTGCCCCCCAAAACTTAAATGATCAATAATGATCAAGAAGTTCATCTAAGCCAGGCCTGATGGCTTGCACCTATAATCTCAGCACTTGGGAGGCTGGGCAGGACTGTGAGTTCAAGGCCAGCCTTTGCTGCCCGCAGTGTGACCTTATCCCAAAGAAAGGGGAGGGAACGATAAGAGCAAAGGAAACGGAAGGAAAGAAGAGATGAGGTGGGAAGGAAAGGGTGGGAGGGAGAGAAAGTGCCCAGCTTAGCGCCTGGACCATGGCTAGCACACAGATGTTTGTGACATTTCATATCAACATACACAGTCACTTTTAGAGCAGTTTCTAGCCTTTGCCCTGACTCTAGGACAAGTAAAATGACCTAGTTCTGCCCCGGGAATGTTTGACTAAGGGCAGAAGACAAAATCCTGTTAACCAAATGTTAATGTTAGGCACAGACCATTATTATAAGCAGCCCTTTTCATATCTATTTTCCTTTAAATAATAGATGTTGAGAGGGAAGGATAACAGGGTACGGATTTGATTCCTTGACTGATAGCTGTTAGACCCCCTTCCTTGGCATCCAGTCACCTTGAACAGAGGGTTTCCAGGTGAGCAGCTTCTCCCTAAGAGCTGCGTGGATGCCCTCATTGCCTCCTGGCTATTTTAAACCTCCAAGAGTGTCTTGAGGAAGCCGCACTACAGCACAGCTGCTTGTTGCAGAAGCTCTGCTTCAGGAGGCAACATTCCAGGCACTGCTCTTTTAAACCACGTAAAGCAAAATCCTACCATCACAAGCCTCAGAGAGCTTCCTAAGTTATTTCTGCCTGGGCCAGAGAAGGAGCCCTTGGCCCAGCACAAGGCTCTGAGATTAGTACAAACACAGTCTGTGGTGGTTTGAGTAAGAATGGCCCCAATAGGCTGATATATTTGAGTGCTTGGAAAGAGGCACTCTTTGAAAGGATTAGGAGGTGTGGCCTTGCTGGAGGAAATGAATCACTGAGGGTGCGCTTTGAGGTTTCAAAAGCTCAAGCCAGGCCCAGTGTTTCTCTCTCTCTTCCTGCTGCCTTTGGATCTGGATGTAGAACTCTCAGCTACCATGTCCATTTGTGTGCCGCCATGCAATCCACCATGGCAATAACGGACTAAGCCTCTGAAAGTGTAAGCAAACCCCAATTAAATGCTTTTCTTTAATAGAGTTGTCTTGTTCATAGCTTGTCTTCTCAGCAATAGAACACTGACCAAGACACAGTCCTTCATGCAAATGTGGAGGCCTGTGCAATTATGCTGCATCCTTTACAGACTGTTCACCCCATTAACAGGGAAGCAGCCCCCATCGTCCTAGAGTGGCCTGAGGTGGTAACACGAGGAAGAGATGGCGAGAGCACCAAGGAAGAGAGGCAGCAGGAAGAGAGGCAGCAGCCTCCCGACATAAGGGGGGCAGAGGCATCAAAAAGTGGTCGTACCAGCGAAGCGAAAGCAGAAAGGAAGCCAAAGCTGAAAACGGTTTCCAGGAGCCGAGGATAAGAAACTGTGTGTCCTGGTGGCTGAAGAGTCCCAGAGAGCTGCCAAGCCTTAAGGGACACGGGGTGCAGTGAAAGCTAAAGCAGGTACAAGCTGCCCAGTGCCCTGGCTGCTGGTGATTAAAACCAAGAGAAAATATACCACCAGCTTGAGCATCTGACTCTACATGGCCGACTTCAAAAGCCTCGCTCTCAGGGCTGGAAGCTGAGAGTCTCCGGGTCTGCTGTACCACCCCCATCCTTGGGCAATCACAGGCCACAGACTGCCACCTAGAGTCTCCCCTCTCCTGTGCTGCCTGGGTAGAGCAGAGGAAACAGATGTACTCCAGTCCTGAGACAGAGGAGCTCAATCTGCCTGAGTCCAGAGGCCAACTGAGCTAGACTGGGTAATCAGGGCAAGCCACAGGACTGAGTTCACAGGAGCCTCAACAGGAGGCAGGAAAGGTGACAGGGGTTAATACAGACTCACATCATTTTCTTCTTGAGTTTCCAGGCTCTGGTTCAAAGATTGTTTTTTTAATTGGGCTTTGTATTTGTATCACTCTGTGTAGTTTTTGTGTTAATCCCAATTTCTACCACAGTGGAGGGCAGGAGTAGGTGTGGGGGGCACACTGTACAGCCCAGCTGTATCTTCAGCTGTGATAGCACCCCCCCTACACACACACCATCTCTCCTTTAAGTATGGTCGTGTAAGCACCGGCTCAATGGCAGTCAGATACCTAGCAGCAAAACACCCAGGGTGAACAGACGGTGCCATCAACGGTATCAAAGTGTCCTAGGGCTAGGAAACACTCCCCTTCTAAGGCAGAGGGGAATGTGTATGAAGTTGGGGCTTCAGCTCACTTGCAGGTGGCATAGTAGAGCACACGCCCATTGATGTAACTGCGGATCTGCTCCACGCGCTTCTCCAGCCCTGACAGGTCTGCGGAGCGTAGCATGATGGCCTGACTCCCGCGAAGCAGCTCTGACTCCATGTCTGAGGCAGATGGAACAGCCATGGGGAAGAATCAGAAGGTGAGACACCGAAGGACTCCCAGCCTGTCCTTCCCCTCCTGGAGGCAGCAAGGACAAGAGCCTCCCCTAAGCTCCGTCCACCACTGAAGCAGACAGTTCTCAATTACAACCTGCTCCTCCAGCCCCATCCCACTCAAAACCTTCCCAGGCCTTCCCAGGGTCTTCCGTTTGTCTGACCCTCTCCTCCATCCAGGCTCCCGGTTATCCCAAGGTGACGAAAGACCATATTGCCCCCAAGATTAGCAACCCAAGTAGGGCAAGAAGACCTCAATCCTACCAATGGCCTTCAGATGGATGCAGAAAAAGCTGGCCAGGCGACTTGGGTCTTTTGTTGCTTTTTCTCCCTATAATATCACTCCAGGAAAATGTTCTGCTCCCCATCCCCAGGGCGTTCACGTACCATCCCCAGGTAAGACACACAGTCTGAAGTTCTCTCGAGTGACCCAAGCAGCCTGGCTTCTCACAGGAGTCCCTGCTACTGTACTGGGATAGCCTGGGCTTTGCTGGGGGTAGGGAGGGAGTGTGGCCCGCCTCACAGGGTAGCACTGGCTATGTCAGAAGTCACCTTCTCACAAAGCCCAAATCTGACCACTTCTTGCTTCTACCTATGTAGTGATACTTTGTTTGTTTTAACAAATAAAGCTTGCCTGAAGATCAGAGTACAGAGCTAAGCCACCAGAGGCCAGGCCATGGTGGCACACACCTTTAATCCTAGTTCTTGGGAGTCTCGGGCCTTTAATCCCAGCACTAGGGAGGTGGAGACTGGAAGGGATATGGCTGGGTGGAGAGAGGAATATAAGGGGGAGAAGACAGGAGCTCATTGCAGTCTGAGGATACATCTGACGACAGGATCGCCCTTTTGGTCAGAGGATTCAGTAGAGGTAAAATGTCTCTCTTGTGGCTGGCTGCTCTGCTTCTCTGATCTCTCAGATTTCACCCCCTAATATCTGACTCTGGGTTCTTGTTATTAATACCTATTAGAATTCGTGCTACACAGCCACACAGCTGCCCCATGCCCACCTCCTGGGGGATAGGAGTCTGTTGTTCTCCTTTAAAACAGTACATCCAAGACAAATACCTCGGTTCCTCAGCTGCTACAGCGCCCGTTGCCCTGCCTACCCTGGTGACTCCTCTCCTATGGATGCAGGTCTGTTGGTATCCTTTCTGAAGATGGGGTAGCCCTCACCACCCCCAGCAGAGCGCAGCAGCATTGGCCCTGGGCCGATATGCAGCCAGTGGACCGCCACATGGAATTGCAGGCTGATAGACACTGGAAACACCCATAAGGTTAAACAGCCACTGTTCTGTTCCTTGCTCCCTGCACCCCAGTCCCAGAGGATCCCACGCAGGCGAATCCTAAGTAGATAAAGTCCTGCTCCCATGCTGTGTGCTGAGCCGACCAGGCCACACCAGGGGTTAAGTCGCTGTCACCCTTGAGCTGGTGCCTCCTGTCGGTTCAGATGCCCGATGTTTGTTCAGTCTTCGGCAGTGAGCAAGGCATTGCTGACTTAGAACAACTCACGGTGACTCAGAACTCTTGAGTCTCTTTCAGGAGAGGAACAGCTTGCGTTTGCCACCACTTGCCAGTTACAAAGTACTTCTGGTGAAGTAAGCCACGCATAGAGGAGCTTCGCTGAAGCCGTGGTTTAGTGATAGAGGCCCAAACAGTGGCCTTCTTACATAATTTTCTTCTTATGTCATTTCCAGCCCACCCACCATTTTAGATCTGGGCAGTGATTTATTTCCTGGTGTATCGTCTGCCGTCTTCAGATATGATTAACAAATTATCATCTGTGGACACAGTATTGCTAGACAGGGCCAGGACAAGCGCTGAATCAACCTCCAACTCTCCTTTGTGGTATGTGGCCACGCCTCTCAACAATTCTCCATAAACTCGCCAAACTAGTCTTTTCTATACTGTTCGCCTGGCTATAAATGAGATTTTTGCCAACCATTTTTATTGAAATTCAGAGGAATAATGTGTATGGCATTTCCTGGACACATGGGTCCCACCGTCACATCTATAGATTGTCAGGTTCCTAGGAATGTCCCCTTTCAAGGTGATTATCGCTGCTATGTCTCCACGTTCCAAACCCTCCAATGGCCTTAGATGGTTCGCTGCTGAGTCAGTGTCTGCCCTCATCATCGGGGCAGCAAGGAGCCATGCTACTGCCCCCTTCAGATTCCTCACCTATGTCCCTCTCCTTCAGGGTGACTGTCCTCCTCCTTCTCATGGCCATCCTCCTGAGGTCCTTCAATGTCCTCTAGCCTCTCCTAGGCCTGAGCCTCCTTCCTCAGATTTTACCTCTCTGAACATTTCTCTCCGGCATCGATTGTCCTCTGAGCCCCTAGAGATCTGTGTCCTCATCACTGACCCATGTGTCACTGGATAGCAAAGCATGTGTTTTGAGGGTCACAGGAGCAAAGACCCCGGCTGGACTGAGTTTCTCAGGGCCGGGCCATGTGACCCGCACCTCACTGCATTCCTGCAGTCTTGTAGCTGTACTAGCTGCTCGGGGAATCTTAATGGTCGCATTTCCTTAGTGCTACTGGCTTGGTTCCAATGAAAAGAGCTTTGGGAGACAGAGATGGGATGGGCTAACGAGATGGCTTAGTGGGTAAAGGTGACCACCACCAAGCCTGGCAACCAGAATTTGATCTCCAGAACCCACGAAGCAGAAGGAGATAAGCAACTTCTGCAAGCTGCCCTTTGACCTCCACAGATATGCTATGGCACACACGGACTCCCACAACTGCACACATGTAAAATATAATTTAAAAAGTATTTTAAAGAAGCCATGAATGGCGAGTGCCCAGCAGTCCATGTCCCTGGATCATGCTCACCTTCCATTTTGTCCATCATCTCCATGGTCTCCCCAAACAACTCCTCTGCCTCTGTCTTGATGCTCAGGATTCGACTGCCTTGCTCACCTAGCATGGGACTCTGCCCCAGCCGGCCCTTCAGCTCTGTATACCTTTGCTTGAGTCTCTGGAAGCCCTGGAAAGGTAGGTCATTCCCAAATCCTAAATGCCAGTGGCTAACTGGCATCACCCAAATCAGCTCACAGCCTCCTGGTACCCCCAAGGGTTGGGTTTGCCTGTAATGCTCTACCTCTGAGCCCCAAGGGATGTCTTAACATTTTGTCTTTTCCTTTCATTGCGCCACAACCCACCATACTTGCCAGGCACAAAGTGGCAGGTTACTACCAAAGTACGTTGACAACTTGGTCACTAGACCAGGATTGCAAGTGTCCATGTTCCTGCCCTGGGTAAAGCAACTGGTACACCTGATACCCCAAAATGACTCTTTGATCTTCTTTGTCCTGATTCTAACTAGCATGGAGGCCAGGGTGTCTGTCCAAGCCATGGACATCTGACCATGGTGGAGACTTGGAATACAAGCTCCAGAGTGGATATCAAGAGGACTACTTTATAGATGAACTTGGAGCTGGGGACAAGCCATTGTCTCATTTGTAAATGTGTCTAGGATGGTTCTCATGACCCACCCAAATACCCAGAGGAGCAGGGGTGGAATTCAGACCCAGGCTGTGTTTGGGGTCCATGCTGAACAATTCTGGCTCTAGAAGTGGTTTTCTAGAAGGCGCAGTAACCTTCCTGTTCAGGAGTCCAGCTCTGGTTCCCCATCCCTGGCATGACTCTGCCCTCTTTGTACCTCCTGGGCATTCAGTGCCTGCTTGCTGACATCCTCTGCAAGCTTCTGGGCCTGCATTGCCTGTGCCTGCTCCTGCTGGGCCTGATGGCGGAGCTTCTCCATCCGTGCCCAAAATCCACTCATCTGCTCCTTCATGCCCCTCACCAGCCTTTCAGCTGGCACCAGGACCTGCTGGACCTTCGGGGAAAGATAGAGGAATTGGGGTTAGTGTTGGGCCTCACAGGCATCATGGGACCTCGTTTTCCTAGCTTGTCTCTTGCTCTTCAGGAAGGAGAGTCTTCCTGACCATGATGCTTTGACTCCAAGCTACCTTGCCCAGTGATACTCAGGTTTTCCCCTTTTCCAGCTCCACTGACTTCATCCCAAATGCACCTCAGAGCCCATCCCTGCTTTTGCAACCTGGTCAGGCGAGACAAATCTGAAGCTCAAAGCCCAGCAAGTGTATCTAACTAGGTGGCATCTAACCAGCTCACATTCTAGCACCTTCTTGTACCTAAGTGGTTCGCTACCTCTAATGTCTTACCTCAGCAACCCTTTCCTGGATGAGCCGAAGGGAGCGGCCAGTGCCCTGCATAGTGTCCTGAGCTTCCCGCAGAGCCACAGTCCCCTGCCGAAGGTTCCCAACCACATCACCAACCTGGCCTTCCACAGCTTGGGCTCGGCTTCTGAGGAAAGGGGAAGGGGAGCGAGTGAGCAGCAAATGAGCAAGTATGATCTTAGTTCACACCAGTCCTGGAGAACATTGCTCTTAGGCAGACAATGACAAGGGAAAGCATTAGCTCTCTCCCCACAGGACCCACCCAGGGGCAGCTGAGTGTGAGAGTGATGCCCACAGCACTCTTGGGACACGAGCTCCCTGTGTGAAGTACTAGTTCAAGTGAACGAAATGTACCCTGGACCCTGCAGATAGCCTAGCTTCCCTGGCGTGGTAAATCCCCGCCATGTTACAGCTCCTGTACCCCTCTCTCAGCCGCAAGGCTGGGGAGTAAACATGAACTCCATTAGGAAAGCACCAGGGCCAGTGGCCATACCTGGCCTTCTCAGCCTCAGCCTGGAGCCTGCGGGCCCGCGCGATATCCTGCTTGGTCTGGGACAGCACCAGATCCACACTGGGGAGCCTGGCAGCAATGGCCTGGATCTCTTTCATCTTGCGCAGCACTGTGGCTGGGTCTGTGGGAAGCCAGAGCGCCAGGACTGCTTCACTGACCTCTTGGATGGTGGCTGCGTCTGTGTCGGGGTCTGGAAGACAGCCAACCAAGTCATCAGATTAGAGGCCCCACTTGGCTCCTCTAGTGTCCACAGCCCCCTCCGGGCTGGATAGCACCCCTGGAGGATGTCTGCTATAGTCCTGCTCCTGGAAAAACCCAGGCACCTTTCCCTGGTGGTGCTGGTGCTGCTGGTGCTGCTGGTGTCAGGGTGTTTCGGGGATGCTATAGGATTCCTGTCCTGTGTACTGCCGAGGGGAGGAGGGATGTGGGCACAGCTGTGGCAGCTAAGTGTCTGGTGCCACAGGAAGCTGTGGGCTTGGTGGAGGAGGTGGTGCCAGGCAGCTGGTACTGAACAATGTCAGCAGCACATACATAATCAGCTCCAAATTGGGAGGGAGCGGCCAGGAATTGGAGCTGCTTCCTTGGCAGTAAGACCCTCCCCTTCCCTGCCCCCTCTTCAGGCCAAAGTTATTCATTTTCACAAAGGCAGAAAAGGATTACCAGTTTTTCCCTGAGATACGACCATCTCAGATTGGCTGATCCTAGCCATGGAATCTAGAACCAGCATTCCTATCCCCTCACCTAGCCGTTCGCCGCGTGTGACCCCACCCCCATGGAAACGCTTGTCTTCCTGGTTTGGCTCTCTTCTCCTTCTGCAGTGTGAACCCTCTGAGTACAAAGACTGGGTTTTGTCCCATTCATGTCCCCATATCCCCAGCTCAGGCCTTCGAAGAGCCTTTGCATTCGCTCTTCACTGATCATGCCTCTTGGGTTCAGTCTCCTGACCTGTGACATGCCTTGAATGACTTCACACACACACACATAACACACACACACACACACACAACACACACACACACACACACCCTGGGCTGTGACATGTCACCATCAGTTAGCCACAGTTTTTACAAAGTGTCTCAGAGAGAGACCCAAGACACAAGTACAAAAGTGACACCTTCTCATCTCTCAGCTGCTTCTACAGATATCACTCTGGAAAGATGTATCCACTCGACCAGGTAGTTTAGCCTGGCCTGGACTCCTCTAGGGTTCTGGGACTAGCTTCTCTTCACAGGCAGTAGGTGACATAGGTCCTATCGCATCCCTGCCCTTCCTCACACCAGGAGGAAGGACCTTCTTGAGAGAAAGGAGATGAGATGCTCCTGGTTATACAGCAAGACACTCAAGGTGCTGGGAGCTCAAGGTGCAGCCCTGGTCGTTTAACTAAGACTTCCCACCTCACGCGCAGTTCCATGAGGATCTACTCTAGACATGCTGCCCCTTCCTGGAGCCCAGTCCTGTTCTCCAAATGGGGCTTGAATGGACACCTTTTCCCAGAAAGCCTCCTGCCAAGATCATAGCGCCAGCCAGCGTAGGTACTTCCTGTGTTTTTCACGGTGGCGGCAGCAGCATGCATGACTTGGTGTACAATCCACTCAGTCACAGTGTTCTCAGGCACAGGGATCTCAGTAAACATCGGCATGCACAGCCTGGGCAGTGAGGGCGAAGATCCCGTCAGACTCCGCCCCAGCCCTTGTGGGACTCAAAATGTAGTGGGAATGAGGGACATAGATAAGATGAATCATAACCCTGTGTGACCTGCAGGGTGTGCACTGGGCCAGCAACAGGGGAGCACCTCCTTCAGGACCAGGGAGGCTTCCTGGAGGGTTGGGGAAACCTGAGAGGCATCTTAGAGGAGAAATTAGTCAGGTCAGAAGAAGCGATGGAAGGGAGAGAATACAGAGGGGGGAAAAACATCAAAAGTAAAGAGGCACTTTTGTGTGTGTATGTGTATGTGCAACATGAGTTTGTGTGTGCGCATGCGTGTGTGTGCATGTGTGTGTGCATGCGTGTGTGTGCGTGTGTGAGTATGCATGTGTGTGCGTGCGTGTGTGTGCGCATGTGTGTGTGTGCATGCATGTGTGTGTGCCTGCATGTGCTTGTGTGTGCACCACCTACAGCTGGGTACCTTCTGGCAGGTTATTTAACTTCTCTGTGCATCCCTCACATGGGAATTGAGGGTAATAGCATTACTTAGCTAGGGTGGCCC
>LOEQ01000677.1:142155-163968 GCA_001685075.1 Bramus lutescens | reverse complement strand
GGTTAAGGGATGTGATACAAAGTCCCTCGAACATTGCCTGTACTTAGGAACTGCTCCATAAATCCCAACAGAGAACTTCCTCAATTCCACCTGAAGGGCTAACAAAGGCAACACTCCTTCATCCACGGGCCTCCCGCTCTCTCTTGCGGCAGCAGCATCTGGAACCGGCACCTCCTGCCATGGGTCTGCAGACTACAATCCTCCAAGTGATGGTTATGAGAACTCACTGGGATCCCACCCACAGCCAAGCCTCTCTCAGACCCATGCCCCTCTACCCCTGAACTCATCACAGGCCCTGACCTGGGGTGCAGCCTGGCTGAGAAGGGGGAGAAGCCTGGAAGCTCCCACCTGCTCCCAGGAGCAGAGCCCAAGCTACACAGAGAAGTCAGCCCCTCCCAGTCTGACCAGGGCCTGCTCAAGCCCCAAACCTTGGTCACCCTTTTGTCCTTCTGTGCCAGGGACCTTAGCCCTGCACTCTCATAACACATTTCCCAGTGGCTCCTCCTGCTTAAGTCACAGGGCCTCTGTAGACCCCTCCTGGGCTTAAGCCATGCTTGCACCACCCACAGCTCTTGTGTGGAGGGCTGTCTGCACTCAGGAGACAGCTTTGGCCTATTTGGGGTAAAACCACACTGCAGTAGTACCATGAGCCACCACTGCTATGGCCAGCTCTTAGCTCATATCAACCAGGCTTCCAGCCAAGCAAAGTCCTGGCAGGGACCCAAGAGCTAATAATACCAACTCATACTCCAGAGGCGCCTTTCATTTGTCAAAGCACATTTTGCAGCAGTTACTCGGTTCTTGGGGAAAACTTGTAGAATACTACCGACTCCATTTTCAAGGGAAAGTTAAGGTCAAGAGAACTTTGCCCTGAGTCGAGTTCCCTGAGTCCTATCTCATCCCCTAGGTTGCTGAAGAAAGGATCTGTCCCATCCATTCATTTCTTTATTCATCCACTCATTCCACCAATCTTATATATGTGCCAGAAGATCCATGAACCAAACAGGCATCCATCCTTGCTGCCCCAGAGGCACACTCCGCATGGATTGTACAGCCATTCCTGAGTAGAGGGATATACAGACAGAGACTACAGAAGGTCTCTCTGGGGAGGTGACATTTAAAGCTGTAACCTTGGAGCCATTCATCCCAGCCAGCGATGATCAGTGAAAGACCCTCCAGTGGGCAAGGGCCTGACAAGTTCAAAGGAACACCCGGTAAGTAAAGGAAAGAGAAACAAAATGTCACAGAGAAGAGATGGACAGAGCTCAGGAAAGGAGCCTGTGTTCATCTAAGAGCAAGGTGGGGAAGTTGGGGGGAAGGGTGGAAGGCAACAAAATCAATAGCCAAAGACCAGGCAAGAGATATGGTCGGGCCAGTGGACAGCAGGCATGGTGGGAAAGACAAGGTGGACTAATGAACTACACATGGGCAGGAGGGGCTGATGGGGGCCAGATTACTCGCAGAGGTGAAGGTCAGCTCACCTGTGAGGAAGCTCCGGACCTGCTGGATGAGAAGCCGCGTGTGCTGGACGTCTTCTTCCATCTGCATGCGGCTGGCGCTCACCTGGGTCTCGAGGCGCTGGGCATCTGATTGGACCTTTGATGCTGCCTCCTCAGCTGCCCTAATCTGTTGAAAAACAACGTGGGTCAGAAAAAAGGACAACCCCCAAGGAGCTTCTTGGCAGCTCCCGAGGAATCTATGGGGCATCCTCTCCCTTGGGACCTGCAACCAGCCCAGTTTGCAAATGATATTTATGGAGGACTTTGAGAGAAAGCTCAAGATATTAGCTCCAAATTCTACCTTACAGTTGCTTGGGGGGCATTAGACAAATCACTTAAGATCTCTGGGCTTTGTTTAAGTGTGAATTCCAAATTGCCCGAGGGACTCCACACCCTCTGCCTCTTGCTCCCATTCTTTGTGGTACCTACCATCTGCCTGGTCTGCTGGAGCTGGGAGTTAAAGCCCCGTAGCTTCTCAGCTACCTGCCCTGCCATGTGGAAGGCCCCTCTGGCTCTGGGCAAGGCTCCCATGCAGCGAGAACCACAGGCTGTGCCATTGTCATGGGGGCACAGCTCTCCAGGGCAAGCTCCTGGGGTGCACGGTGTCTGCCTAGAGCTGCCACAGAGCTGTAGAGAGACGAGGCTGTCAAAGAANCAACCACTCCCATCCCACACGAAACAACCACACATCTCCATGGCAACCAGGACCACGTTTCCTTGGCAACCCCTGAGTGCACAGCCCAGACATGGGGTCAGGAGGAGTGGGGTAGGTTCTGAATGGAACAGATTAGGACAGGGGGCTCTCATTCCTAGTCACCTTGTTGGCAGTGAATGTCAAGTCGGGCAATGAAGCCATCTCCAGGCGCAGGGCCACGAGTTGGGCTCCTCCAGCTCCTCCTCCCCCAGCCTGAATCTCCAGCCCTTCTACCTCCCTGTGACTGTCCCTCAGCTGGCTCAGCAGGCTGGAACTGTCGGACACCTGCTGCGCAGCCCGGGAGGACTGTTCATAAGCGGTGGTCAGCATACGTAAGGCTCCTGAGGAGAAAAGAGAGGGGCTGGAGGCCTTGGGTAGGGGCCTTTCTCCCTAGGGAAGAATAGCCCATGCCCCTGTCCTCACCTGAAGGGTCTGCACTGCTTAGCTTCTCAAATTGCTCCTTCTTGCTCTGGTATATCAGGAGGAGGCGATTGAAGCTTCTGTCCAGTTTCCCCAGGTCTCCAGAGAAGGACTCCATCTCCCCCTCTAAGGGTAGGTCCAGAGGCAGGCCCTGGAGAGTCCGCCTGAGACAGAAGGATATTTGCTGAAATATAGGAGACGCTGTAACTGAGCCAGGAGATGCATGGGGAAGGAAAGGGGATGAGAAGGGACAATCCACATGCTACTGAGAATTCTGCCCAGCAGAGGCTCCAACAAGCTGGAGTCCCGGCATAGCCTATGCCATCTCTCTGCAGGTGACTCTAAATGTTCTCTCTCTCCCCTTGGCTTCTGTCAGTCTAACATCTGGGATCCACCTCCATTTCCTGGCTGTTCCTAGCTTCCCTGAAGAGAGCCACCTTGCTGGCTCCCCTGGCTCCCCAGGCTGATTTCAGTTTTAACCTTACGTTCGGGATGGTTCCCAATCTCTCCTCTGTAGCCCAACCTTCCCCATGGAGCTCCAACCCCATTGCACACTCACGACCATTCCTGTCTGACAGAGGCTTGGGGTGTCACTCTAGGCCCCGAGTCCTAAGTTTGAGGGCCACTGTCTTCATGCTCCCTGCAACTGTGCTGCACCACCATGCTCTCCCCCACACCACCCTACACATCTCTACCACACAACTTTGTCCAGGCACAGCACACCCTTCAGGGCCTACCAAGACACAACACATTCCTATGTTGATCACCTGTGGACTGGCCATCAAATTCTGAGACTTAGGTCATATAGCCCTTCCCCTGTGCAGGCTACCATGGCCTCCGCTGTGAGAATCTTAGCTAACATACCCCCATGTAGCATGTTCCTGCTTACGGGACAATACCTTCGCCCTTGGCATGTGAACACCATGTCTTGATATTTTAATGACCCTTGCACAATACTTGGATCCTATTGGGCACTCAAAAGCATATTTGGAAGGACTGGGCAGAGATGGCCCAGTGAATAAGAATGTCTGTTCTACAAGAATAAAGACCTGAGTTCAAATCTCCAGTACACACACTAAAAGCTAGACCTCAATAAAGCAAGGAACTTCTGAGTCAGTGGGAGACCTCGTCTCAAGGCAGGCAGGCAGTCATACAGTGACAGCAGGAGAACCCAATATTCTGCTCTGGCCTCTGTACACGCGTGCAGCTGCACACTCATGAGCACGTGTCCACACCCAAATGTGGAGTGAATGAAATAGAAAAGTTCCAACAAGCTGTAGCTCATCCATAGACTCCCCCAATCCCCACACTGCCAAGGATGTCCTAATACCCTCCCATGGGTAACAGAGCCTTTTATTCTTTATGGGCTTGGCACCATCCTTCCACCAATGCTCAGGGAATACAAGCTAATTATAGAAGCTCCAGAACCTCAGTTCCCAAAGAAGGCGCCTCTGCTGGTAGGAGGGGGTGTGGGTGGGACCGCTTCCATTCTAAAGGCAAATTCAGAGATATTTTTTGTGGCCCTGCCTCTTGGGTGCCCTCTGCCAAGGTGACTAAGCCAGGGCTGACGATCCCACTGGCAGTCCAGGCTCAGGAAGAACGCTGGACTCATGCTCTGGGTCTGCATAGCTCATCATATCTTTGCCTGTCCCCACATCTGTAGAATGGAATCAACACCAGCACTTCACATCCACAGACCTGCCCTGGCAGCTAAGAGAAGGGATGCATTGAAATGCCCCATTGACTAGAATGGATCAGTGTAGCCCTCGCCCACATCCAATGGCATGATCCCTCCAGCAGCTTGTTGGGGGAAAGGACCTACCTGATAGACAAGATGGCGTTTGCCACCTGCACCACATCCTGCTCTGTGACAGAGGTGCCCCCCAGGATCTGTCTGATCTGCTCGATCTTGCTCTTGGCATCTAGCAACCGAGAGGCCAGGCCATGGTCTTCCTGACCTGTCCCTGTCCACAGGCCTTCAGTGGCATTACGGAGACCACTGAGGCGCTGAGCCTGCTCCTGGAGGTCCACGTCATAGGTCTGGAAGCAGGAGTGGCAAGCCACACATACTGGGTAGCGGTCACAGTAGCCTCTCTGGCACTGGTCACATCGGGTCCCAGTTATGCCAGGACGGCAGAGGCAGCGGCCTGAGGATTTGTCACAGCCAGGACCCTCGGTTCCTCTGAAGTCGCAGTCACAGGCTAGGGCAGGAGAATTGACATTTAGAGGCTGGCGTCAGGGAGAGGAAGGAGCCTGGAGAGGATGAAGCCTTGACGATGACTGACGGAAAGCTTGTCATCAGCACCCATGGCAGGCCAGGCATGTTCTCAGTCACACATCCACATGCGTGTGAACCCATCCGACCAGCACACCACTGTGCTTTCACACTCTGACTTCCTGCTTCTGTTTAGGAGGCAACCAAGGCATGCAAGGTCTCCGAACATGGTATCTCCTCCTTAAGTGGAAGAGTGTGAAAGGGGGACACCTTGCTCAGTTCCTGCAAGGTGGAGCTGAGATCAATGCTGGTCCTTAGACTCTAGTCCCACACCATGACTGATATATAAGCCCTCCAGGAAAACACTCCAATGTAGTGGGAGACCGCTTACTGGTTCCCGGCTGCTCAGCCCCAGAAATAATCACACAGAAACTGTATTAATTAAATCACTGCTTGGCCTATTAGCTCTAACTTCTTATTGGCTAACTTTCACATCTTAATTTAACCCATTTCCATTATTTTATATTTTACCACAAGGCTTGTGGACTACTAGCAAGGCTCCGGCATGTCTGTCTCCAGCAGCAGCTCCATGGCTTCTCTCTGACTCTGCCTTCTTCCTCCAGCATTCAGTTTAGTTTTCCCTGCATAGCTAAGTTCTGTCCTGCTATAGGTCCAAAGCAGTTTCTTTATCCATTAGTGGTAATCACAGCATACATAGGGGAATACCACATCACTCCAGTCCTCCTCAGGATCTATTTTTTCTACTGCTGCTGGCCAAGGCTCTCAGGGAGTGGGAGCAAGGACCCTTGCCCTCCATCCTGGAGTGTGAGGACCACCTTAGTTAACCTGATCCGGGCACTGGGAGGCCAGACAGTCTTCAAGGGAAGATGCTCAACAGAGTTGCCCTGGTCATCGGTACAGAAGGTCCAATCATATCAGCGCCCTTCACCAAGCACCCCTTATCCTACCCCTCTACATGCCTGCTGTCTGACCATGCAACAATAAGCACACACCTCGGCACCCTGTAGCTACATCTCCATGGGTCCGGTCAGAACATTGACGGATGGCTGCAGAGTTGCACATCAGGCCACCAAACCCTTCCCGACAAGGACACTGTCCTGTAAACTGAATAAAGAAAATGCCATGGGGGACCCTTCCAGTCCCTTCCTGGCTTTCCTACTAGGTATTGTGCCCAAGATCCTTGCTCTGCAGATCTGGTGTTCCCCAAAACTAGGGCTCCTATTGAAAGACAACCCAAAGTCAAGTTCCAGCATTGAGCTGCAGACGGCATGGGGGACAAACCTGGCCCAAGGCTGAGAACCACAGAGGGAGGGACATCTGGTGGCCTCCCCCAAGGGGAAAGGGGACAGGTGCAGCCTTGCCTGACTGTAGGAAGGCCAGAGAGCCGTGCAGGAGAGATGGAGACATTCATAGGTAGGACCCCTCTGTGAATGAAGAGCCCATGGGCCAATGTTACTCATACCTGGTTGCACTGTGGGCTGAGAGAGTTGCGTGGGTCACAGGCACAGGGCTCGCAGCCCCTGCCACTGGCCAGCTTCCAAAAGGAAGGGGCACATTGGTCACATTTGGGGCCTACCACATTGGGCAGACACAAACAGCGCCCACTTTCTTCCTCGCAAGGCAGATCTCGCCGGGCACCTAGGATGCTGCAGTCACAGCCTGTGGGAGGGAGGGCTGATGAGCATAGTCAGGCTCCCACAGAGAGGCTGGCCCCAGAAAACATGCACCAGAGGGGCCCAGCCCTGGAAAAGCACCTGTCCTGTGACTTACTTAAGAAAATACCTTCAGGGACCCTTCTTACCAGGCTCTGTCTGGCCCTGCTTCTGGGGACTGTGTCCCAGACTCTCACTCTGTAGATAGAATCCAGGGCTAAACTGTGCAGGGCTGGTGCATCCCCCAAACGTTGAGCCCTGCTATGAGATCAGCCTGAAGCCACAGGGCCTGTCCTTGTGCATAACATGGCTGACTCATAAGGCCACTGTGCCTTCCCAGACACTTGGCAGTTTGGTCCGCCCACCCTGGCAGGAACTGACTCAAACCCACTTCCAACCCAGGGCTGTGCTGCCACTTGCTGGAGGACCGTAATACAGCACACAGTGCCTGGAGTGGGATTTCTCTGAGGCGAACACTCCAAGGTGGGCCTCATGCCCCACCACACCTTCCAGGGCCCTCTACTCACGGTGGCAGCCCTGGGGGTTGGCAAAAGTGAGTCCCGTGAAGCCAGGCTTGCAGAGGTCACAACGCTCTCCTTGCACATGCTCTTTGCACACACACTGGCCTGTCAGTGGGTCACAGGGAGCTCCTGGCACCGCCCCATCTGGATCACACTCACAAGCTGAGAGGCAGAAACAACGTCAGAGCTCAGAGGAGGTGCCAGGAGGGTCTGCTCCAAACCGCCATCTACCATGGGCTTCCAGCCCCGCAACCCCAGTCAAGCTTGGAACCCTTTGTGCCTGATTCCCCGTCTTCCACGCGAGGAAAAGAAATTGCTTCTGAGTCATAAAGGATTAGCACAGAGCAGGCAGGGCAGCGCTGACTCCCGTTAAGCACCACACTCTTGCTTCTGTGGTTATCGCTTCTTGAGGGCTACAATGTTGCAAACGCCAAGCAGGCACCTTCACAGGCCGTCCTGCCTAGTCCTCATGACAACCTCAGCAGGCAGGAGTTGCCCTACGGATGAGGGAACCAATGCTTGAAGATGTCAACATTCCAGAGACTGTACTGGGATGGGGGAAGCAGGGTCAGACTCACGTCTGTCTCACTCTCCAGACACAAATGTCAGGAAGCAGCTGCCTCCTCCTTGACTCCTTCACACCTTTCAAACCTCAAGGATCCTTTGTCCTGAAGGTTTTTCCTGACCAAATTGGTCTCAAGCATTTGTTCTATCCTGTTCTCTTCTCTTAGGTCAGTGGTTCTCAAGCTACAGGTCACGGCCCCTTTAAGTCGAAAGAGTCTAATGACTCTTTCACGGGGGTCACACATCAGAAATCCTGCGTATCAGATATTTACATTATGATTCATACCAGTAGCAAAATCACAGTTATGAAGTAGCAACAAAGATAATTTTGTGGTCGGGGGTCACCACAGCATGAGGAACTGGTTTAAAGGGTCACAGCATTGGGAAGGTTGAGAACCACTGTCCTAGGTTAATCCAACGGCCTGGTGGACATGTTAAGCCATTCCACTCATTTATTAAGTCAACAAACACTCAGTCATAGTGATATTCCCATCATTGTGTGGGGGCCAAAGGATAAAATCTCATAGCTAGGCAGTGGTGGCGTATGCCTTTAATCCCTGTACTCAGGAGGCAGAAGCAGGCAGACCCTTGTGAGTTCAAGGCCAGCCTGATCAACAGAGCAAGTTCTAGAACAGCCAAGGCTACACAGAGAAATCCTGTCTCGAAAAACCAAAACCAAAACCAAGAAAAAAAAGATAAAATTTCTTGATGGAGGAGGGAGGAGTTCTCAACACTAGAGAAACAGAAAAACAAAAGTGGTAATGCCCATGACATCCATGGCAGCATCACAGACACCGCGCCTGCACCCCTCAGTTTCATGGTGTGTGTGTGCTCCAAAGGTAGAAGCTGGACTTCCTGTTTTCTTCTCTGTGTGCCTCTGGAAAAGGCTGTATACTGACCAGCAAGCTCATTGCTTGATTGGTCCAGAGCCCAGAGAGGATAAGTAACTTACTCAGTAGAGCCCAGTTAAAACAATCCCCCACGTCCTTCCTTGGGACCATGGCTCCCTCGCTTCTCCATGTCCTCTGTGTCCCCAGGAACAAACTGGGGAGGGCAAGTGGACGGCAGCCTGTCCCCGAAGCCACTACTCACGGATGCAGGTCTCTTGAATGGGAGCGCCAGGTCTTCTATTCAAGAAATAGTGTAGCTGACAGCGCTCACAGTTCTTGCCCTCAGTGTGGTCCCTGCAGTTGTCACACACACCTCCGTGTGTCCCCTGGCTGGCAGCAAACACGGCTGGGTCGAAGTGACAGGTCTCTGAGTGCCCGTTACAGTCACACCCTAGATGGGGAGATCCGAGGTTGACTCCGTGGGGCAAAAGCAGACCACCGTGGCAGGTGCCCAAGTAGCACTATCGCTCTGTGACATGCAGAGCAGGGAAACGGGACCCGGTGTCAAAGGAGACTGGGGAAGGGCTGAATGAACAAGCACTCTGGCCCCCAGCACAGTCACAGACGGGTCCCTGACACTTTGGGGTGCACACAGATGAAGGTCCTGTATCCAAGGAACATTTGGGTATAGGGATGTGATCACTAGAAGCCAGAGATGTCTGGCACAGGGTAAGGAGCCTGCAGGGGCCACAGGGGCTCTGGGAGCACATGGCTTCAGCAGGGACCGAAGCCTGGCTCTTTCAGGGATGACAGAAACGGATGGAGGCAGTGAGGGGAATTCCCAGACCTACTGCAAACCAGGGATCTGAAGGCAGGGCTGCAGTTATAAGCAACAAAACCAGATGCCCCATGTTCCAGATGAGAAACAGTAAGTCGGTTCCCATCCCCGCTGCTATCGTCAGGGACCGATCCCAGGCTCCTACTTTGGCACTCATGGGCATCCTGGCCCTCTGCAGGTCTCCATGGCCGGTTGTTGTAGAAGGGAGCACAGCGCTCACAGTTGGGGCCAGCGGTGTTGTGCTGGCAGACGCAGACATCCTGGACCTGCGGGAGGAGTCGGTGATTACCAGCAAGGATTTATCCAGGAAAGCCCACTCCCTGCAAACCAACCTGCCTGCCCCTCAAGACCCTGCCTAGACACACGCCCTTCCGGGACACCACATACAAATGCTTCAGCCTTCGCTCAGTTCTTGTAACACTGTTGGGGCCTGGATCTTTATGTGAGTACTCATGCTGTATGCCCGCGGGAGGGCAGCATGAGCATGTGAGTAGTGTATGCGTGTGAGCATGCGTGTGTCATGCAGACTACCAGTAGTGCATGTGTGTGAGCATGCGTGTGTCATGCAGACTAGCAAGGGTTCCTCAGGTTTGGCACCTGTGATGTACGGGCCAGGACTCGGTGGCAGGTAGTGGACATTGTGCTAATGAGCTGTGGGACTCGAGAGTCTGGCGGGCTCTCAGCAGCTTCACTCTGGCAATCCGTGACTAAGCTGTTTGGCTGGTGGGACACTGCATGGTAAGTTGTTACTAGCCTCATTAAGATATAAAAATAGAACCACGATTGTATGTTAATTGCTTCCCCAACTAAGCCCCACCTCCACAGCCTGGCATTCGGGGACCTGTTCACTCTGAGTTGCCCTTCCCTTTCTGCCACAGCTGACCCTCTAGCCACTCCCCATACAAGCTGGCATTTCCTATTGCCCAGTTCTGATGTTTTTCTGCCTGCCCTAATCAATTTCTGCATTCACCAGCCAAGTGGGGTAAAAGGCTTATTCCCCTTTCTCAGGCCTGCCCAGCTCCCTTTAACTCCATAAAACATCATGGCTGTTTGCTCACGTAGTCACCTGGGCAGGTGTTTACAAACACCAGAACCCTGACCAAGTTCCACCTGAACCTTGAACCTAAGGGCAAGGCTGAGGCATCGGAGCAGTCGCGTGAATTCCTCCATACATCCCTGCATTCCTCCCACTAGGCCTCAGGTTCCCCTGATCTATCTCCTGTGCCCTAAGCGCTCCTATTCCCTCTGGGGTCCTTTGCAGCCTCCAGCAGGACTCGTTTCAGAAGTGGGCAGAGCAGAGACTGAGCGGCTCTCTCTGTCACCTGCTGTGACTTCTCCCTGCCTTTCTGTCACCAGGCTGAGCACCACACACCCGTAGGTTGGCAGACAAGCTAACACCCTGGGAAAGGCGAATGAAATGGTGCAGCCTCTCTCCCCTTTTCCCAGGGTCTCCCTGCTTGGACTCGCTGTGAACCCCAAGAGCTTGCTAAACTGGATTTTCTCTACCCATCCCTACTGCACCCATGCTGGCTGGTGTCCATGGTGGACTTTGTTTTCATACTAAGCACTGACCTCTTACCTGGCCCCACACCTTACTACCAGATGACTAAATCCCAAGGCCAGTGACTCTCAACCCCACAGGATATTCCAACAGCTTGGAGCTTTAAACATCAGTCATGAAATCAGAAGTTCTGAGCGCAGAGGTTCAAACAGGTTATTCCAGCTCTCAGGTCTTATAATTCACGATAATATTTTCATAGGTACACAGCAACTTCCATATTGTAATAATGCTGTGAGATCCAGGTTGAAAGGCTTTGCCTCGGTTTCCCTTGTACCCCCAGGTCTACATGCAGCCGAAGCTGAGACCATCTGCAGGTAGAATGCAGACCTGAAGTATACAATTTGGGTTTCTGAAACAGTAGGTTTGCCTTTGTTCTTGTAGACTTACTAAATACCTATGTTGGGTTTTTTTGTTTTGTTTTGTTTTGTTCTTTCTTTATTGTTTGCTTGTTGGTGGAATTTTAAAAATAGGATGATGCACAGCCCAGCTAGCCTCAAACTCAACGATGTAGCTGGAGATGACCTTGAACTCCCTCCCATTCCTTCAGCTTCTACCTTCTACGTGTGCCGGGCTTGCTAGAAACGTGCTCTACCACCGAGCCAGGTCACCAGCAACATCCACAAAAGCTGAGCAGCTGCCCTTTGCGGGAGGGTCTGCTCTGGTCTGGCCCCACTCCTCCATTCCCACCCTGGGCTGTCACCTGCACAGCAGTGGTGGGACCTGGAGGGCCTCCACGACTGGGGGCACAGCGGTCAGCATGTCCATGACAGAAGCAGCTCCCCTGTACACGTAGTTTTGACACTGCGAAGTAGGCGCTGGGTGGATAGGAACCCCTCTGCGGCACAGGGGCCAGCTTGGTGAAGTTGACTCTTAGGTTTGTGATGTCCCCTAATTCTGAGAGTGGCCCCAGCAAGGAGGGGGTGGGGAAGCAAAGGCAGTAAGTTAAAAGTCAATGGAGTCTCCCCCTCTTTTCTACCTTCCCATTAAAGCACAGACATCCCAGCCTTCAGCCTTCCCTCACAGCATGCTCCATATATTCCTGGAGGATGAGTGAGCAAGCACTATGTCCCAAAAACACTGAAGACTTCAGAAGGAGCTGGGGTCCAAGCTGCTCCATGCCCCCACTAACAGCCCCGTCAGAGAGAAGAAGAGGAGTTAAAACCAACCTTGAATCTTTCTGCTTTGGGATGCAGGGATACCTGACGCCAAATCCATTAGGTTAAGCTGGACCTGCTCAGAGAGAAGAAAGGTCAGAACTGCAGGGGACAGAAGTGTGCACCAAGCTCAGCCGCCTTCCATCCCTTCGGTCCTCATTCTCCTTACACCCCCTTCTTACCAGCCTAAGACAGACCGTGGCCACGAGGCTGCCACCTGTGCTGGGATAGATGACCACCGGGTCTTAAAGGAGCATCCACAGCCGTGCGCGCACATGTGTGTGTGTGCATGCACGTGTGTGTGCATGTGTGTGTGCACGTGCGGTGTGCGTGCACATGTGTGTCCACGTGTGCACGTGCACCTGTGTGTGTGCGCGCACGTGTGTGTGCATGTGTGTGTGCACGTGTGGTGTGCGTGCACATGTGTGTCCACGTGTGTGTTCACGTGTGCACGCGCACCTGTGTGTGTGCGCGCACATGTGTGTGCACGTGTGTGTGCACGTGTGGTGTGCATGCACATGTGTGTGTGTGTGTTGGGAAGTACAGGCCTACCTGCTATGTCATCTATTACAAAGAAGGACTTTGATGATACTTTTTTATTATTAGCTTTCATTTTTTCTTTAATATTAATGTATGAATATGGTGGGGGAGCACACGAGTTTCCATGGAATGTGGGTTGGAGGTCAGAGGACAGCTTTGTGGCATTGGTTTTCTCCTTCTACCTTTCCATGAGTTCTGGGGATTCTGTCATCAGGCTTGCATGGCAAGCAGCTTGTTTAATTGCTAGGCCATCTCACCAGCCCTGTTGTTATATATATATAATATTATATAGTATGTATGTTTTATATATAGTATACACGATGATGGATTTTGTCTGGCATTTTCATGCATGCAAGATGGTAAGATGTGGTGTAGATATGGATTAAGTGAACGCTCAGTGCTGGCCACCCTGACCACCATCCGTTCTAGGCAGGCTTTTATTTATTCTACAAACCTCTCACTACGTGTGACATCCCGACATATCCCACCAAGTTTTCATCCCAATGCCTTACAAAAAAGGAAGAAGCCTTGGGCTCTGCTCAGGGCTAGGAACAAGTGGACACCCAGGCCCAGGAAAGATTTAAACAAATAGCTGGTAGGTGGACGCGAGGAGATCCATGGCCACATGGGGGCAGCACTTAGCTGCCTGGGCCCAGAGCTGCTTCTCCAAGGGAAGGGGTGTTAACGCCTCCTCCATGTGGAGGAGTGGGAAATACTTTGGAGAAAAGTATGACCACACAGGAAAGATTCTGAGAAAAAAATTCCTGGTATTTCTAGAGGCACGTTGTCATTTTCATTGCAGATAACTTCAGAGATCTGAGTTATTCTGGAATCTCCCACCATGGACTAGGTCTGGCATGACTGATGAACTAAATAATTATTTTTTGTGTTAAATCCTATGAAAGTCAAATTACATGTGTTCTTTGCTTGTTTATGTGTAAGTAGGCATCCAGAAGTCCTTACAAAAAAGTCCCCAGAGGGATGTAGCCATGAGCCCAATAGGAGGAAATTGGAGAAAGTCAGGGCGGACGATGCAATAGAAGCCTCGGGATGTTTCTGGAAGGTCCCAGCAAAATGATCTGATCTGGCCTGTTCTCATTTCTTAACTAGGAGACAGGGGCTTCCTCACTCCCCCTGCTGGCTCAGGTTCCCTAGACCTACCTTTCCCCCAGCTAGACGCCCATTAGGCTTCTGGGGCAGGGGCTGGCACCGGACGTCCTGCCAATTCTTGGGCTGTCCCCGGTGGACCTGCGGAAAGGCGCTGGCACAGTCTGTAGCTAGGTACTGGTACACCCTCCAGGTCTTGCCATAGTCAGAAGAGCGCTCGATCAGCATGCCAGCTGGCATGGGGCTCTGGGGAGACACGGGGCGGGGAGATGGAGTAGGGTTGAGTGACCTGTGGGAGACACAGTTGCAGACAGGGTCTCCTACAGAGAGGAGGGGGAGATGGACCAGGAATAGCAAGGAATGTGGAGAAGACAGGGACAAGTCCTATGTTCCAAGACAATAATCAGCACCCAACCCCCTCCCCAACCACCAGGGCTGTGCTGTGCCACACCCCTTGCTGTGATGCTTAGCTTCTCCCTGCGCCCCAAAGCAACAAGACCAAGTGAGTGTGAACCTTTCTACTGTCAGGTTCTTCCACCTCGGGGTGTCTGTCACAGCGACGGAAGGCTGACCAACCCACCCAAGTTTCTTAAACTCTAACCTGACCTTGTGCGCAGAGGCTCTATGTTCCTTGCTTGGCCCTCACCCACCGCCATCTCAGTGAGCCCATCCCCTCCTCGGCCCTCCTACCTGTCTCCTTCCTGGAACATTCCTCCCCTGTGGGTTCTTCCTCATCTTTTGTTGGAAGTCTAAATGTTACTTTTTCATGGAGATTTTTTCTTTATACCTACCTAACTTGCATTCTCCTGCCCAGCCCACGGCACAGTCTCCTAGTCTACCATCTGGTTTCCCTTAGAAATAGCAGCACCGCTCTAATTATCTACCAGCTAATTCCCTGCTTTCTAGGCAGGATTTCTCAGCTTCAACACAGTTCCTATTTGGAGTTGGACAAAGGAACCATCAGGTTGCCCTGTGAATTGCAGGATACTGACCAGCATCCCCGACTTCAGCCTACCTGATGTCATTGCCATACCCACTACTGTGACAACCAAAATGTCCCCAGAAATTGTCATATGTCTCTAGGGAACGGGGAGAGCAAACACAGACTAGGTTGAGAAACAGTGCCCTGAACCACCCCCTCTTCCTTACCGGCTTGGTGCCCAGTTCTTCCCAGCACCTAGTGCACAGTGGGCACTGAGTACACACTGTTGAGTGGGCAGTGACTTACAGCCTTCCCACAACCACAGAAATTCACCCTCTAGACCCCTCTGGATTCTCTTGTCCCACTGCCTACTATGGGCTTCCTTGTTCCTCACTCCTCACTTTAGCTTTGAAGCTTTGAAAGAGTCTTTTCCTGGAATGAACATTGCCCTTCATAAGGTTATATAGTGGATTCTCTGACACCAGCCCCAAGGCTAGCCAAGCTAGATGCCCCCCCTAGGCTCATCAATATCAACACCACTGCCACTCACTCGGTCTTCTCTGGTACATTTAGTGAGAGCAGCTTCGTTTTGACTTAACTTCACACACCTTTCCATCCCTAACAACACATGCCAGTTATACCACACCACCAGTATTTCGTATGTGTGTGGCTGAATCTGGCACATGCACAGAAGACAGCAAAAAGCATTTAGCAGTGTCCGAGTTAACTCTGCCTTTCAGAACTGTCTCCTTGAGGGACTGGGCATCTGTTCAAACACTGATGGCATTTCTCAAAAATACTTCGACCTTTTGTAGGGCAGGGCTCTCAGAGCCAACTTTCTGGGTCAGATAAGAAACCGAGTCCTGTTGTGTTTCAACCCACGCACCTCTCAACTCTTAAAACACTCACAGGTTTCCTGTTCCTCTCATCTTATTAGCCAAACTTTATCATTCCATGCTTGACTATTTCCATGAAAAGAATGCAGTTAAATCTTCTGGGTGGAAGGACACTAAGACAGGAGTGGAGATATGAGAGGCCATAGTGTTGACAGGACGGGCTTTTCACCAAGCGAGGTGTGCCGCGGCAAGTCCTTCCTGTGGGCAGTCAAGTTCTTGACCGCTAGTTAAACTGATCTCATCTTCAAAATTGTGAAAGCAGATCACACCAGGGACCGGGGAGAGGACACAGCTGTGCTTGCTGTGTAAGCTGAGGGCCTGAAGCTCAGATCCCAGCCCAGTTTCTCTCTCCAACATTAGCGGTTCACTCCATTCCTCTCCAGGCTCCCCGCCATGATGCCCAGCCTCAGCTCAGTCAAGGGAGCAGCCACTGCTGTGATGCTCTTGTACACTGTAGAGATTTGTCACTTGTATTGGTTTAATAAAACGCTGGTTGGCCAGTACCCATGCAGGAAGCATAGGCAACCAGAACAGGAGAATTCTGGGAAGAGGAAAGGCAGAGAGGCAGTCGTCAGTTGGAAGGAGAGGAAGTAAGATGAGAATGCCTTACTGAGAAATGGTACCAAGTCACATGGATAAACATAGGTAAGAATTATGGGTTAATTTAATTTGTAAGAGGTAGTTAGTATTTTGAGCAATAGGCCAACCAGTTTATAATACATATAAACCTCTGCATGTTCCTTTGGGACTGAACGGCTCCGGGACCAAGTAGGACAGAAACTTCCATCTATAAGCCATTATGGGTTGAAGCCTCTGATGCCCCCAGCCAAAATAAATCCTTTCTCCTCAAACTGGTTCCTGGAGGTTTGTCCCAATCACGAAGTCTGACTAACACAGAGACCTATGGTCCTTGCATGTTCTACTTATTTTTGTGTCTTTATGCACATGTTGTATGTGCACACATGTGGAGGAGTGTGCACATATGAGCCAATGGAGGCCAGAGGTCAATGTCTTCCTCAACACCTTGCTTTTTGAGACAGGCATTAGTGATGAATCTGGAGCTCACTGACTCAACTAGACTTGCTGGCCAATTAGCTCCAGGGATCCATCTGCCACTGCCCTCTTTCCCTGATGCTGGAATTATAGCTACACACTGTGGGGTGCAATAGAATGGATTGCTAACAATGGATGTAAAGACAAGGAGAGAGGAGAGGGAGAAAACAGGCAAAGGAAATGCCCAGGACAGATAGGGCCCCAAAGCGTATGCCCCAAGTGACCTGCTTCCTCCAACCAGGCTCCAGCTGAAAGTTTCCATCACCTTGAAATCATACCTCAGATCATCAGTCCATCAATGGATCGATTCAGGGATTACATCATAGGTCTCATAATCCAATTACCTCTTGAAGACTAAAGCCACCCACTGGGGACCAAGCTATCAGCACATGAGTTACTTCCGGGCCCTTTCATACCAAAATCATTCAAAGTAACCAAGTCCAGTAGAAGTGGTATGTGCCAGAGTAGGGTCTATCTATCAGACAGGTTAAAGATGGTGTCTGCAGAGAGGACCACGGTCTGCAGCTGCACCATGGCAAGGGTGGGGTTTGGGAAAGAGCCCTCTTCTCCTGGAGGCCAGCTGTCTGTTGTCACCACAATCTAAAGTCATAAACAGTGTCCCTATCCTGAAAGAGGACCCTGGCATATGGTGGTGCCATCATCCCAGCTTAGGGAGACAAAACACTGCTCTCCTCTCAACCCAAATCCCTCTCCCATCCCCCGAGGTCCCCAAGAGCAAACCTTAAAATCCATCATGATGTCATGAAGCTGCATTCTCTTGTCTAGGTCCAGCTGCAGAGAGACAGGGTTCACATCTCGAAGGACAAGAAGCAGAAATGTTAGACAAGATGCTTTCCCGTATACTCCCAAAGGAAACCTCGCTAACACCAGCTCTGGGTGGTCAGAACACCCCCCAGCCTTGACTCTGAGCCGCTTCTGGGAAAGGAGGGGACTGGTATGCTCCTGCTCGTGTTATCTATTCATAGGTGTCCTTATCATCAGCACTGAAACCTCTGACCCTCAGAGGGTCCCAGCCTGTCTGTCGCAAACAGATTTGTTCCCAAGGCCCAAGTCCTACATGCACCCACCCACAGAAACAAGGCAAAGTGAAACAGGTGTGGTCCTCTCCCATCACACCTTCCCCTCAACCCAAGTAAACCCTTTTGCCTATAGTACCCAATGTACCCCTAAACAAAGCTGGCAGGTTCGGCCTGCCCGCCCCCCACACCTTTGCCTCCACATGCTCCAGCCTCTGGAGCCTCTATAATTGTGGGCTCCTGCAAGGAGGTGGCAGGTCCTCACCATTCTGGGACTGCCACCAGCGCGTGGGGCCTGAAGACGATGCGACATTCTCCACTCGGTGACTGTTGTAATTGTGAGGGAGCCTGGAGTCACACTTACAGCATTTCATCTGCCACTGTGGGGAAGGGACATGACAGAGCTCAGAGTGGGTCCCTGCGGGGAGCCCCTTGGTGTTCTCTGCTGGGAGCCCTGTGGGACTCTCTCCTATATCCTGGGACACCAGTACATGCCTTCATCCAGAATCCTACCCTCAAGGGACCCGCCAATGTCACCAACATGCTAAGAAAGATGAATTTCTTAACCCAGAGCTACTGGTCATCTCTTAATTTAATTCCTACCTTCCCACCTACAGCAATGTGTATCAATGTTGAGGTTGAAGAAGGAATACCCAGAAGTGGAAAATAATCTCGGCTCATATCGTTCCCTTAAAAGGAAACTGCAGGGGTATGAAATGGGCAGGGAGAAGAAAGGAGGAGAAACCCACACTGACTTAGCACCTACTGTGTTAGGGATCAGTAGAAGAGAATGGGGCAATTGGAGGTTCTGGCGCTAGCTCCATCATTCCATTTCCCAGACCCAGGATTTTTCTTCAATAAATTAAATGAGAGTTAAGTTAGAATCACTCCATATGTATTTGTTGGGCATATCGTATGTGCCAGGCATAGTACTGGGCTCTACAGATTAGAGTCCTCTCTAAGGAAGCCCATATTTGGTTACCATCTCCCAGCTCCAGGATACCCTGTCCACAAGAGAGAAGCTAGCTATCTTAGTTTCTGTTGCCATAATAAAATCTCTGTCAAAAGCAACTTAATGGTTTATTAAAGACATACTCTGCCCTTGTCAGATTTCCTCTGACCATCACTGCTGCCTCTGCTGCTGCCGAGGGTTTCGACCTGTCTGTCACCAAGACCTGTTCTCAGTGTCCAAGTCCTTCCAGACACCCACCCACAGAGATGAAGCAGAGTGAAATTAAGGTGGTCCTCCCCAGCACAGCATCTTCCCCATCTCAGTGAGCCCCTAGCCAATAGAGGAAAAACGGTCCACCATACCAGGAAAGTCAAAGCTGCAAGAGCTTGAGCTGGCTGCATCACATCCACAGTCAAAGAGCAGAACAGGATGAATGCTTGCTGCTACTCACTCAGCACATTTCTACAGTCCAGGCTCCCAGCCACCCTCACTGTTGACATGCTCATCAACGACAGACCTTATTCTGGAGCCCATCAAGCCAATAACACAAACCATCAAACAAGCCTAGCAAACAATACCCACATCTCCTGTGTCCTGTACCTTTCTGAAGTGGGACAAGGGACTTAACGACAGAGCTGCATGGATGAGCTCCAGGTCAAGGCAGAGACAGTGGAGGAATGAAGGTGATCCCAGAAGTGGTTTGTCTCAGAGCCTGTGCCTATGAGCATGTGTGCACAGCGAGGCCCTGCCCCGCTTCCTCGGGTTCCACATACAAACATCGCTGTCTCTGAGTAACCACATCCCCAAATCCTGCACAGCCCAGATGGCTAAAGGTTCACTCACAAGCAGACCAAGGCTTGGATGAGATCACTGGGCCCTGCCGGCTCTCCACACACCCCAGGCCTCTGCTTCCACCAACTGCTTCTCATCCACAGCTTTGTAGCTGCTCAGTCTCGGCTGTGTGCAGGGAAGGCCATATGCTACCTGAGCCACTGTCATAGGCATGGGGACTCTGCTCGGGTATAGAGGCCCTGTGAATGCTGGACCTGCTCACGGGCAGTGGACACTCCTCACCCAACTCCGCCTTCCCTCTGTGCGCATACAACTGACCCAGAAAGGGGGAGCTGAGTGTCCTGCGGCAGGGCCTCTGCTAACCTCCCGGCTTCCCAGTTCCTAACCCTAGTCAGAGGAGAAACGGCGCGGTCACCCTTCCTTATCACCGTATCACAACCAAAATGCCTTAATACGCACTAGTAGCTGAACTCCAACTAGGCTGTACCATCACTCACCATCACCGTCTCCATCCTGGCCACACCCACCCTCCCCTGCTTTCTCTCGCCACAGCATCTCCGCTGGCCACGCTACATCCTTACTGCAGATCTCCGTCAACTGTCAACCTTCCCCTTCTACAGTGCGTTCCCCATGAGGACGAAGGCTTGCCTTCCTTCCCTGAGGCCTCCCCGTGTAGAGAGAGTGCCTGGCACACGCTGGCTCTAGCTACTCACTTGCTGCATAAATGAATGAATGAGCAACGAGTGGCAATGCTCAATGTGTGTCAACTCTTCTCAACGACATGATCGACAGCTATTTCTCTCCTGGACTCAGCATGCTTGAGAGGCATGGGGAGGATGGAAGGAACCAAGTGGTAACAAACAGCGTGGCTGTGCTGCCAGCTAGCTCCTCGGGAGGCTGGGGCAAGAGGGTAGCTCAAACTCAAGTTTGGTGTCAGACTGGGCAACATAGAGAGACCTGCCTCTTAAGAAAAACAAAATTAAGTGATGGTGTTATGGCCGGGTACTAAGAACTGTATTAGATAATTCAATATCAAAATGTATTGAAGGGATTGGGGATGTGATCTGGGTGGGAGACCACTTGACAACGCTAGTATGGCATAAAGTGGGCATGCTGATCCATGCTTGTAACCCCAGCCCTGAGGAGACAGAGGCAGGAAGGCCAGAAGTTCAAAGTCATCCATAGGTATACAGTGAGCTCAACACTAGAAGCCCTAGTATTTCTGTTTTCCCCTAAGGAAGCTGCGGAGTGACAGACCTCATTTGGAGCATACTCAAGTTTACCATCTCTGTCTCATCCACAGAGCACCACACAGGACCTGTGCTGCCCCTGAAACTGACCTTCAGGGAGCCCACAGCACAGAGAGCACTGTGAGAAGGATCCAACTTCTCCAGCTCACTTGGCTCAGCTGCCATGGAGACCGGAGGTGTGCCAGCAGCCAAAATGCCTGGGCATTAATCATCATCTTTTCTGGGCAAGAGAAGGCTAGTGCAGGATGCCTCTCTAGACCCTATTTTGGTGCTTGGCAAGGAACTGTGTCCTTCCCCATGTTCTGCCCAGCCTCATTCTGTCTGCACTCAGCACATGTCCAGAGGAGAAGCAAGACCGGCCACCTTCTGGCAGACGCTGTCACTGGAGCTCCTTACCCCAGGCTCTGCTGGGAACTGAGCCCAGCCCTAGCCTGGCCAGGGCAGCATTCAACACAGGCGCTTTCTTTCTTAGCTTAGGACACTGGACAAGGAGCCAGAGATGGTAGAAATGGCCTTGGTACTCCCAAATGACAGAATATTATATAATCGTTAAAAAGAGTTTAGGGAAAGTTTCTAATTGCATGAGGAAGGGATTACAGTATAATGTAATAATTTATGGGGGAAATTAGGCTGAAACTTGAATATACAATATGATATCAAATACATATTTTTAGGGAAAGAAAGGAAATATGCCAAAATAGTAGGAAAAACATGAAACTGCTGATATTCACCTATTTTGACTTATAAGCATGTTAGCTACATATGGCTTAATCTAATATCTCTACAATAGAATTTTAAAGTGACTTTTCTCTGTTAGTTATTTTTTTATTTGTTTAGACTTTTATATATTGAATGTTACTTCACTTTTAAATGTAGGAAAATAAATAGGATTATAAAACAAAATAAGCTAAAGATGTTCAGTGTCCGTGTGGGCTCACTGCCCTGAGCCACCCGCAGTCACACAGACAGCATGGGGCCCTAAAGCCATCTCCAGCATCCTTCCACATGCACAGGCACTGATGAAGACTGGATGGCCTCGTGGCCTCAGGCACTACGTGCTTCGTGCTACACACCTGAGAACACAGCTGAGGAGGGAATTGGCTTCACACTCAAAGGGAGCCTAAGCCCCAGCTTCAGACAGGTATTTTAAGTAGCTCTGTTGTCAACTCGCCAGCAGGATGACGGACCCGAAATAGAACAGCTACAATAGAAGCCCAGCTGAAGATATGCTGTGTGCTCTCCCTCTGGGCCTGTTTCTTTCTCGTGTGTGTGTGTGTGTGTGTGTGTGTGTGTGT
>LOEQ01000677.1:129670-140322 GCA_001685075.1 Bramus lutescens | reverse complement strand
GGGGAGGAGGTGGAAATTTTTAATAATAATAAAGAAAATGGAAAAAAAGAAAAGCAATTTCTACAAAAAAATGAAAAGCACAAAAAAAGAAAGAAAAGAAAATACAAGTCTCCATGTCAGCTTCCTTCTTAGGAAAGCACAGGGTGATAACAAGGTGACCCTGTTCTAACATGGGCTAGAACTCCCTGGATGGGGCTTGTCATCCCAGAACCACAGAACCATGGACGTCCAGCACGACATGAGAATCAAGAGAGCAAGAAGACACTGACCGGGGCATGCTGGGATACCTGGCTCCTAGAAGAGAAAGGACTGTGGAAGGCCAGAGAAGCCACTCTGCAGTCCTTCTCAACAGGGGCTTCCTCAGCTCCCAGGGGCTAGTCTCCTTACAACCAGTGAAAGGTCAAAGCCAGCCTGCTGCAGGTGCTGGGTGGGAAGAGGCCCCAGAGCTCAGCCATTTTCAGCTTCATCTCCCCTCCTGTTTAGCTCAGACTGAGTAGACAGCTAAATTGAGAAAAACAATTTCCCAAGGCTGATTACAGAGCCCAGGTTCACCACACACCCCAAAATTACATTACACGGCAGTCTCTCTCCTGAGCACTACAGGCGTGCCCGTGGCTCACCCTTCCAAGACCTCTGAGGCAGGTATACCACATTTTACAGGGCAGATATCCCCAGCCCACTGGTCAAGAACGCCATGGGGATGAGGAGGGATTCATGTACCAGGCATCTGATTCCATACTGGCCTGTGCCATTCCGAGTCAAGGCATTACAGAGGTCACGTGGCCGCTACACACAGCGGAGACTAAATAGATTTTCAAGACATTGATCTCCTCTACTCCTCACCAAAAAAATGGCAGATCCCTCTAAAAAAGACAGTTCTCAACTTGTGGGGCAGGGTCACACATCAGATATCCTGAAAACCAGATATTGACATTACGATTCATAACAGTAGCAAAATTACAGTTATGAAGTAGCAATGAAAATCATTTTATGGTTGGGCGTCACCACAACATGTGTGACTGTATTAAAGGATCAAAACATTAGGAAGGTTGGGAACCACTGCTCTAGAAGCAAAGATGCCCCTAGTCCTGAGTGTGGGGAGGCAATTCTACCGTCGACAACGGCTTTCTAAGTCCACACCATGACCACAGACAGAGGACTTAGCTGGCAAAGATAGGCCTGCCAGACATTACCTGAGGTTTCCATGGTGTGAGGGGAATTTCCTAGGAATCCCAGATCCACGTGGAAGAATCTAAAGACAGTTAGAACTTTGTGACTGTGGAGAGAGTATTACAGATTCTGAGACAGAACGGCCTTGGGCTGTCGTCAGTCACCCTCATCCACCTGTGTATCACGTCAACATCCTTTGACCATCGGGGAAAACTTACTGAATGTATCATCTTAGCAGACAGTGAGCTTCTACCCGCCCAGAAGCTGAGTGTCATCAGACAGCATCTGAATCCTGCCGCTGAGATCGGCCCTCTTTGCTGTAAGCAGCCTGCCTGCTGTTCTCACGGATGTGTTCTGTAAATACTCTGATCTATAGGTTTAGTTTGCGCCATGTACCCCCTCCTACAGTAACCGCGGCTTGGAATGACCTGAATCTGTGTTCCTGGACCATAGGAACCCATGTGACCCAGAATAAAATCCCTCTGGTTCCCTTGAAGCCAAAGCCGTGTTCAGGAACGGTGCTGGGAGAAGTCAGGCCATAGCCGTGAGGCTGTCGAGTGCATCTTTAGGCCTTTCTCCTCTCCTCTCTCCTTTCGGCTCCACGAGCCCCATTTCCTTGCCCATACTAGCCATGATCTCACAGCCTCACACTGAGTCTTGCTCCCCTCCGACAGTGACTACCCTGCTCCGACAACCCTTTTTATTTTGTTCCGTCCCCTCCAAGGTGACACCCCTTACTCTCTTGACACCTTTTGCGAAATTTCAGCTCTGTCTCTGATATACCACCCTGAGAGGGGTCTGAATGGCTGGCCTTTCCTGAGGGAGGCCACATTGACATAAGGATGTCTGCCGTGCTCACCCAGGACTGAAACTGCAGCAGCGTGGAAGCCTTAGACCTTGGGCCTTCTCTGGGCTTCTGGGAACAGGAAAGCCACTGTGTCAGAGACAAGCTCAGTAACCCTAAGGAGAGAGGATGGTGTGTGTGTGTGTGTGTGTGTGTGTGTGTGCGTGTGTGTGAGTGTGTGAGTGTGTGTATGTATTGTGGGTATTGTGGGTGTGTGCGTGTGTGTGAGTGTGTATTGTGTGTATTGGGGGTGAGTGTGTGCATGTGGGTGAGTGGGTGAGTGTGTGTGAGTGTGTGTGCGTGTGTGTGAGTGTGTGTGAGTGTGTATTGTGAGTGAGTGTGTGCGTGGGTGAGTGTGTGCATGTGGGTGAGTGTGTGTGTGCATGTGTGTGTGAGAATGTGTGTGCGTGTGTGAGTGTGGATGTGTGTGTGAGTGTGTTGCGTGTTTGAGTGCGAGTGTGTGTGAGTGTATGTGTGTGAGTGTGAGTGTGTGTGAGTGTGAGTGTGTGAGTGTGGATATATGTGAGTGTGTGTCTGTGAGTGTGTGTGTGCATGTGGATGTTGTGTGCGAGTGTGTTTGTGTGTGTGCGTGTGTGTGAGTGTGAGTGTGTGTGAGTGTGTGCATGTGTGTGAGTATGTGTGTGTATCTTCATTGCCAGCTTTCCTAGATTTGGAATCACCCAGGAAACACACCCAGGGATGTGTATATAAGGGTGTTTGATACGTAGTCTATCAGAAGATGGAAGACCTCCCCTGAATGTTGGTGACGCCATTCTATAGGCTAGTTTTCAAGACTGAATAAAAAAGACAAAGCAAGCTGAGTAGCAACACTCTACTCTCTGCTTCCTAACTGTGGTTGCCATGTGACCAGCCGTTCACACTCCCACCACTGGGATCTCTCCAGCCATAGTGCACTGTGTTCTCAAACTGTGAGCCAAGATCAACCCTTCTCTAAGTCATTCTTGTTAGGTAACTCACCATAGCAATGGAGAAGCCTTAAGTAGTACAGTGTGTGTGTGTGTGTGTGTGTGTGTGTGTGTGTTCGTGTTGTGGTCTAAGTGAGAAATGTCCTCCACAAACTCATGTATTTAAAACACCCAGCACTCAGCTGGTGCTGTTTGTGAGGTTATGGAACCTTTAGTAGCTGGCCTCTTGCTGGAGTAAATATGTCACTGGAGGGTGGGCTTTGAGAGTTTGTGGGCTTTCCCCATTTCCTGTTCTCACTTTCTACTTCCTGTGTATGGATGAATATGGTCTCCTTGCTTTCTGCTCCTACTATGGTGCCTTCCTTGCCATTATGGATTCTTTCCCTCTGGACAGATGTTAAAATAAACCTTTTCTTCCTTGAGTTACTTTTGGTCATAGTGTCTTATCATGGTAACAGAAAGCAGCTAATACTGTGAGTGTACACACACACACATACACACACACATGCAACCCACATGCACTCTGCCTACACACTAGCCTTTCAGAATGTCATAAAATAGATGATTTTCAGGCAAAGAAGGGCAGGGGCTGGTGTGTGCACAGGTGAGCATGTGGGTTCTTGTGGGCTTACGTGCTGAGGAGAAAGGAACCTCCAAGTGGCTGCAGCTCTCTCCTTTGCAAGAGATTAAACGGCAGCTGTTTGGTTTACACAGGTAATTAACCTGGGGAACATGCTGTGCAAAGCTGTCATTAAGACAACAGGATGATTAAGTTTTCCCCCAGAAAGGTAGAGAATGGGGCTAAGTAGAGCATTTGAGAATTGGAGCAGACATGTTGTCAACATCGTTGGGAGCAGAAGCAAGGCTGGAAACATCCAGGAATCACCACGGGCCTTGCAAAGCCTTGCGCATAGGCAACGCTGTGCCGTGGTCCCACAACGCCACACAGTACCCAGGGGATCTCTGAGAAGAGAAATGGAGATCCTGAGAGGAGTCAGACCTTTCCCAAAGCCACAGCTCTACTCTGAGAGTCAGAACCAAGACCACAACCCCCAGGCAGAGTTGGCTGACTGTGGCTTCTCTAGCAGTCCCCCGTGACCTTAGGAAGTAGAGAAGGCAGGGGACCAGGATGGTTTGACTTCCATGGTGGGGGGCATGGGGACGGTTGAGTGATCTGACAAGGAAGATATACTCAGGAAATCTGTGAGCAGAAACAGTCCCCAGGAAACAAGAATGGAGGGCAAGAGGGTAATGGGGAGGAAAGAAAGAGGAGGCAGAGAGGAAGAGGGTGGGGAAAGGGGGATGGGAGGGAGGGGAAGTGACTGGAGGGAGCAGGACCTCTGCAGGCGCTGTATTCATTGTGGACATTCTGCCACACAGTCCTCACAACAGTCCCTTAAAATGATACTGCCAGTGCTCCCTCTCACCTGGGCTCAGAGGTAGTGCAAAGGCGTGTCAGGGTGAGACAGCGTCACACTTGATTCCATGCAGGCCTTGAGACTAAGCGCTATCTGTACGATGACCCTACCCAGAAGACCCCAGGAGCTGGAGGGATGAAGGCATGGAGCAGGCTGGCTAGAACTAGGAACCACAGTGCAGTCTGTTCTGAGTGTAGCCCCCACACCGGGGCAGGCCATGAACGGATCAGGAAGGCAGCCTGGCCCAGGACAAAGTTGGGGGAAGTGCCACAGGACAAAGATAACTGTGTCCAACGTCTGTTACAAGCGTTGCAACACGCAGCTGAAACCCAAAGAAGCCAACACTGGAGGGAGCCAGCCACAGAGGTAGAAGAGAGGAGGGTGGCTGAGGTAGGAACGTGCAGACAGGCAAACACTGGCTTGCAAAGGAGTCGTTTCTGGAGGCCAGGAGCTGGGAGGGACATTTTTAGAACTGGATGGAGTCCCAGCATGCCTGCAACTCCCTCCCACCCACTCCGTCCAGCTGGGAAGGGAGGGAATGAAGTGAGACTGAGATGCCTGAGGTCACAAGTCCCTCCTGCCACCTCAGTAGGCCACCACTGCCATCCATATATAGACAGAAGAGCGGCCTTGACTCCAGAGATCTGCAGGGAAGGGGGAGAAGAAGCTAACTACCTAGGACTCCTCCCTGCAGAACCACTCAGGAAACAGAGTTTTCTTGCTCCTATCTGGAGTTCAAGCGTCCTCACAGCTCATGGGAATAATGAGAGCTGTTTTATAAGGTGCTGTGACAATTAACTGACGTATTTATACAAGATTCTTAGTATGATGCCTTCAATGCATTCCCCAGGGGAGGGCTTGAATGGACCCAATCTGGGACTGAGAAGGGGGCTCTGAATATTCAAAGCACGTGTGTGTGTGTGTGTGTGTGTGTGCGTGTGCGCGCGTGCGTGCGTGTGTGTGTGTGTGTGTGTGTGGTGGCTTCATCATTGAAAACCACAAGGTTTGAGAAGGGAGAAGGAGAAAAGAGAAATGAGGCAGACGGCAGGATGCACAGGAAAGATGGCGCTGTCTGCACCCAGCTCATTCCCAAGAATGTAGAAGCCATGGGGGACCCAGCAGAGCACTCTGTCCCACACTGGCTCATGGAAGAGAGAGCGAGGCAGAGTCATCCTGCAGTTAGCAGAAATTCACCTCTACGTTCCCCACAAGGTCCTATTTCCACTCTCCAAAACCTTTCCTGTGTTTATTTGTCCCTTACAAGAAGGGGAATGAGCCAATGTGTCTTAGCTTTCACAGCAGAAAATAGCTAATATTTATCCATTCCCAGGATTGCAACAGTCTAGACTTCTCTTTTGCAAGCATCTCCACTTTGCTCTCAGGAGGCTGCTTAGAAGCAGCAGAGGAGGCCAGTTCCTGGGGGGCAGCTGAATGAGGCAGAGGCCAGGCCCGGGAGGAGTCAAACATCCAGGCTAAGTGGAAGAGAGGCTCTTCTCAAAGTCTGGGTGGGAAGATATCTTCCACCATGGCGTCCTGATGGCTCCCTGCTCCACCTTCAGAAGCAAATCAGTCCCAGGAAGAGGGCAGAAGTCTGCCTGGAAATCAGGCCTGGGCTTAGAGGCTCATGATTTGGGGAGTCTGTGGGTGGGCATCGGAACTCTCTCTGCTGCCTAGAAAGCTTGACCCAACCTTGCTGTCTGATCCACAGGGAGTAGTCTATTACCCAACCTGATCGAGCAGGCTTCCCATAGCCAAGCGGGTGACATGCAAATGGCACATCCATCTTCATACGGTATCTTCAAAGTCCCCACCCAGTACCTTCTATGATAAAAAAATAGCCACAAGAATGCCAGGACCAGAAGAACAGTGAGGCAAGAGCATTTCAAACACCATTCTTCCAGTCCTGAGGACGGGGCAGCCTAGGAAGATGTATGCACAAAACCCTTGCTTCTTCATCAGGGTCAAAGACAATTACCCATCCCCCCCTTCTCTTTTCCCATAAAGGCTGAAGATGTTCCTGGCAAGCCTCTCCCTGTCACTCTCTTGTGCAAGCCCATTTTGAAGGAAGCAAAGTGGCTAATGACCCTGGGTACTCAGGAGGCTGAGACCAAAGCGTTGCATGTTCAAGGCCAGTCTGGGCAACTTGGGAAGGCTCAGCCTTGTATAAAGAGTTAAAGTAAAGCTATGGGTGCTAGCTCCCACTTTTAATCCCAGCACTCGGGAGCCAGAAGCAGGTGATCTCTGTGAGGTTGAGATCAGCCTGGACTACAGAGCAAGTTTTAGGACAGCCAAAGTTACATACTGAGACCTTGTCTCAAAAAACAAACACAAAGAATCAAAGTAGAGCAAAGGATGCAGCTCAGTAGAAGAGTGTTTGCTTAGCTTGTATGAAGTTTAGTCCTTGAAACAAAACAGGCCAGTCAGACAACTGGGAGACAAGGAGACAAAGATTTAAACACATGTAAACCCAAGGAGTCAAAAAAAAGGACCCCAACTTGTTGAGAGGAGAGGAAAAAAAATCAAAACCTCCTAAAGGAAAGATTCAGAGGCATTGTGGAAGAATACCACAACCCTTAAAAAGGCCAACTGCTTAAAAACTTTGAAATAAACCTAACCAAGGAAGCAAGAGTCCTGTATAACACTTTAAACTGACCTCCTGTGGTCAAGGACCAGAAGAATCAATGCTGTGAGAGTCACCATCTTACCAAAAACAACCTACAGATTAAACACAGTCCCCATCAAAACTCTGATGTCACGGAAATAGAAAAATCAACATTAAATTCATATGGAAGTACAAAAGACCTCAGCAAGCCAAAGCAGTCCTGTACAGAAAGAATAGTGCTGGAGGTAACATTATTCCTGATCCTAAGTTATATTACAGAACTGCAGTAACAAAAACATCATGGCATTGGTACAAAAACAGACACATAGATCAGTGGAACACAATATGCAGATATGAACCCACACAGCTACAGTCACCTGACTTTGGAGAAGTCCGTCAAAAAGAGACTGCATCTTTAGCAAATGGAGCTGAAAAAAACTGGCTGTCCACATGTGTGAGAATGAATCTAGACCCCCATCTCTCACCCATAACAAAAATCAACTCCATATGGATCAAAGACTTTGATACAAGACCTGGAACTTCAGGAAAAACACTTGAAAGTGTGGGCACAAGCAAGGACTCTCTGAATAGGGCTCCAGTTGCTAAAGAATTATGACCAACAATCAAGAAATTAAAAAGCTTCTGCATAGAGAAGGAAATGGCTGTGTGACGAGCCAGCCTACAGAGGAGAAAATCATTGCTAGCTACACACCCAACAGTGGTTAATAACTAGAACATACCAAGAACTCAACTAGACAACAAAAATTCAAACAATATATCAATAAATGGGCTGATAAAATAGAACTATTCTCAAAGGTTGGGATATAAATAGCAAATAAACACAAAAAGGTGTTCAGTCTCATTAGGCATCAGAGACATGCAAATCAAAGACACCTTCCAATGACATCTGCCCCAGGAGAACGGTGGTCACTAAGAAGACAAACAATAGAAGGTGTCTATCTGGGGTGCTGTCTATTCCATTATATATAACTTCACTAAACTCCTTTTTATATGTATATATTTCAGGAAGCTTCTACAGTTTCCATATGGCTTTTCCAAAGGCCTTCAGTGTTGGCTCTCACTCCCCAAATTCTCTCCTTTACCCGGCTCCCATCCCCTCATTGAATCCTCATGTCCTAGTTTCTTCTTTCTCTTTGTAACATTGTATTCTATTCCTCCTTCCTTGGAAGGATTCTCTCCTCTCCTCTGTCCCTTACTACCTACCTAATCTCTGTGGATACTCTAAATGAAACTCACATGTTTTAAAGCTTAAAGCTAGCATCCACATATAAGAGATAGCATGTAATGTTCTTTCTGTGTCTTGATTACCTCACTCAGAATGACTGCTTCCAGCTCCATCCATTTTCATTCAACTTTCATTTTTCTTAACAGGTGTGACTAATATTCCATTGTATAAATGAACATTTTCGTTATCCATTCGTCATTTGTTGGAATCTAGGTTGCTTCCAATTCTGACTCTTATAAATAGAGCAGCAATGAACATGGATGAGTAAGTGTCTCTGTAGTAGGATGTAGAGTCCTTTCTATACATCATATGCTACCAAAAAGACCCTCAGTGAAGGAATGAGCTACATCTTTTTGCGTTGTTGGCCTCCTAAGGCATCCTATAGACTTTCCCTCAAATGTTCCAGGCTACTAACAATGCTACTGGCTGCCCCTCACAACCTGACAGTAAGGCCCTATTGCTGAAGATACGCATATTTATGCTATCAAACATGGAGGAATTGATCCAGTACTCAATTGGGAACTTCATCTCTACTGATATGCATGGTTCTGGATATATTACACATGTTACCAGAGAAGAAAAATAACAGTCTCATCCAGTTACAAACCTTGTGAGTTATGAGTGACCTGACTGCAAGATATGCTCATCAATGCAATAGGTCATGTTATTATGAGAGTAACCAACCACTTTGTTATTTTATTTAAGGCTCACTCCATGAGAAAGGGCCCATACATAACACCACTAACATGGCCAAGACCTGAGATCAGATAGGTCATGACCCTTACAGGAAGACTATTATTCTGCTAAAGGAAAGACCAGTAGAATGACTCCTGATGACATGCAGATCAGTGCATAGCTCCACCCTTACCAGAGAATCTTCTTCCTGCAGTAGATGGTAATTAACATAAAGCCCACACCTGAACAATATGCAGAGCGCAAGGGACTTCAGAGCACTTCGCCCTGCATGAGATCCCTCTACCACACCGTTCCCCTCCAGGCTCAGGAATCTATGCAGAAGAGGAGGCAGAAAAATTGTAAGAGTCAGAGGTGATGAAGAGCTTCAAGGAAATGGCATTTTTCTAGATACTACAGGCATCTGTAAACTCACAGAGATTATGACAACATGTGGAGAAGCTGCACAAATTCAAGCTAGAGAAAGTTCCAGTGTAGAGAGGAGAAATGCACAGAGTCCCACCCTAACTGAGACTCTATTGCAACTAATAGCTGCTGGGAGAAGAAAAATTTAGTATATACATTGGGTATATCAACCAAACTGCCAGGCAAATCTTACGCTCGGGAGTAATTGGCCAACCTAAACTTAACTCTATGGTTTTGTATGCTTTTTTCTTTTTTTTTTTTTTNTTTTGGTTTAGGTTTTAGGTTTTTCTAAGGAAATAAAGAATATGAAGTTGGGTAGGTAGGGAAAGAGGTGGGATCTGGAGGGTAAAAAAATTGATCAAAATATATTGTATGAAATTCTCAACAAATGAATTCCAACAATAATGCTGCTGAGGATCTGGACAAACCAAGACCCCAGCACACTGCAGGCGGGAATGCACGCTAGTCTCCAGCACTGTTGAAGTCAGTATGGAGGCTTCTCAGAAACCCAACAGCAGATCTTTCTTATGAGTCAGCCATACTACTCCTGGGCATTTGCCCAAAGGACACTAAATCAATCCATCACAGAGATACCTGCCCATCAGAGTTTACTACAGTGCTATTCACAGTGGCCAAGTTGTGGATCCAACCTTGGTGCCCAGCAACAGAGGGATGCATAAGGAAACTGTGGCACTTCTTCTAGCCATAAAAGAATAAAATTACATCATAGGAGGGGAAATGGATGCAACTAGAGATAATATATTAAATGAACTAAGCCAGTCTTGGAAAGATCAATATCAGATATTTTCTCTCATTTTTTGGTTCCCGTGTGTATATTAAATGATGGTAGACATGAAATTGTCTAAGGGAAGAATAGGGACAAATATGAGAGAGGAGGGCCAAGAAAAGGGAGAGTGTAGAGGAAGGGACCACAGGGAACACACTCAAGGTGCAGTATATACCTGTATGAAATTCTAAAACAATAAGAATTGAAAAGAAATATTGCTAGAGAGAGTGAACGAGACCAAAGTCTATTACGCGTTCCTACGTCCCTGCTTTCACTCATGTTGCTGTGATAAAAAAAAAAAACCACCAAACAGCACTGTAGGAGAGGAAAGGGCTTATTTGGCTTTCAGTTGCAGGCTACCATTCATCATTTCGGGGATGCCAAGGTAGAAACTCATGCAGCTAGTCACATGACACCCATAGTCAAGAGCGGAGAGGAACGAAAGCACCTGTGCAGCCTGCTGCCTTGCCTGGCCCTCAACTAGCTGCTTCTGCTCACTGGATCTCAGCCTTCCCACTGCTGCTTCTGCTCACTGGATCTCAGCCTTCCCACTGCTGCTTC
>LOEQ01000677.1:96149-110637 GCA_001685075.1 Bramus lutescens | reverse complement strand
TGCAGGGTGAGGGGCACAGGTGGACGTGCAGGGTGAGGGGCACAGGTGGACGTGCAGGAGAGGAGGGCACAGGTGGCCCTGCAGGGTGAGGGGCACAGGTGGCCCTGCAGGGTGAGGGGGCACAGGTGGACGTGCAGGGTGAGGGGCACAGGTCTGAAGGAAAAGAGGGCACAGGCTGATCTGTAGAGGAGGAGAGTACAATGGACCAATGAGCATAGGTGCTCAGGAGGCAAGCATTCATATTAATGATTTGGAGATTGTATGTTTGCCCCCCAAAAAATCAGGAACCATGGTAAGCAGGTTAGTCAGCTGCAGCCCATCTCTAGGGTGCCAACTGTAATATGTACTACAGAAGCATGAGGCCCTCTCTGTCCCTGGCCAGTGAGTGCCAATCCAAGTACAATACCCAAGAAAATGGGGTCTGGGATGTTTTATTTAAGCCCATTGTGCTGGCCATAGCACCCCAGAGATGGACGGGCATCTTAAGAGAATGCCTCTGTCCTCCATAGCCCCTCTGCATGTCCAGTCCACTGTGTTTCAAGGCTCTCTGTGTGGGTCTTTGGCAGGGTGCTATCCTAATGACATTCTAGGTGCCTAGAGCTACAGCCTTCCAGTTCGTCCAAGCACATACAGCTGCTCCACTCAAAGAGTCCGCAATCTCAAAGACCTGAACTTTTCTTCCAGGCCACTGCCTATCAGCAGACCCTTCTGACTTTTAACCCAGAAACACGAAAACATCCAGAACCATCATTCACTCAGCAAATATTTATTGAGTACCCACCCAGTGCCAAGCACCCAGAGACACGGTGGTAAGCCAGCCAGGCACAGTCACTGTTCAGAGAAAGACTGCTACCCCATAGGACACAGGCATTGCACATGTAGTTACCAAATAGTTTAATTTTGTAACTGAGGTGACTAATTTCCTCCACTTTCCAAGAGCCTCTGACTTCTACTGTCCCAGAAACAGTGACTCTGAGAATCCCAAAGCTAGATGCTCACACACAAAACTAGATGCTCACACACAAAGCTAGATGCTCACACACAAAACTAGATGCTCACACACAAAGCTAGATGCTCACACACAGCTAGATGCTCACACACAAGCTAGATGCTCACACACAAGCTAGATGCTCACACACAAAGCTAGATGTTCACACACAAAGCTAGATGCTCACACACAAAGCTAGATGCTCACACACAGCTAGATGCTCACACACAGCTAGATGCTCACACACAAAGCTAGATGTTCACACACGCTAGATGCTCACACACAAGCATCCTAGTTGTCCCTGAAGCTCTGCTAATTTTCCTACAACCTTTTCTCCACACTGATCACAGTCTCTTCAGCCCCCAAGCAAAGCAGGAACCAGGGTCCTTCCTCCATTCCCCAGAGAACAAGACACACAGCTCTCGAGCTAAATAAACTTTACTGAAAATGCGTGGGGAGGGCGGTGACAACCTAAAAGTAAGCATTAGCTTCTGTGGCCCTCCAGAATCCATGCAACATTAGCAGCTCCCTGCCACCTTTGTTCCTGGCAGCTGGGGACCTCCTTCTTCCTTTCCAGCTCAAGGGGACAGCCTCTTGCAGAATAATCTCCAGTAGTTACTTTTCTTGTCACCATTGACAAAAATTCCCTGACAAAAGCAATTTCTAGAAGGGAAGATTTGTCTTGGCTCACAGCTCACAGGACGGAGTCAATGAGGGCATGGATGTGTCTGGGAAGATTGGGAAAGGAGAGAAGAATGCTGGTGCTTAGCTCACTTTCTCTTCTTTATTCAGGAATACCCAGTGCTCCTCCTAAGTCCAGTCAAGGTGACAGTGAAGGACAGCCATATCATCCAAACTGGCCAATCTGCCTAAAGATAAACCTCCTATCTACCACCATTTCGCAAGAACCTGCATTCATTACTTGGTCTTCTAGTGAATACTTCTTGAATCCTTACATTGACCCAGGCATTACCTAGATGGAAAGAACCTGGCATCCAACAAAATAAATGAGGACCCTACACACACCAAGAATACAAATAATAGACATTAAACTGGAAACCAAAGCTACCCTTTACAGGTTTCAATACTATAAACAGAAGTGGTGTCATAAGACAGGCAGGGGTTCTCAGAGACAGAGGTGCCACCTCAGGAAGGATGAGGATGGGAGAGGGCAAGCTTGGGGTTGGAGTATCTGGACCAGCTAAATATGCATTTTAGTTAGGTACAAAAAAGGAGAGAGAGAGAGAGAGAGAGAGAGANCCCAAATTACAGCAAAGTTGCCAGCCATGGTGATGTGTCCCAGCAAGGAGAAGGTGCAGGCAGGAAGATCACAAGTTTGAGGTCAGCCTGTGCTATATAACAAGAGTTTGTCTCAGAAACAAAAAAGGAGAGAGAGAGAGAGAGAGAGAGAGAGAGAGAGAGAGAGAGAGAGCAGCATCCCATTTGAATCTTTTTTTCATTATTTTAAAACAGATAATAAGTTGATACCTTTTTAAAAATAGAATGCTGGAGGGCTCTCCTTATGCACATTTTTAAATTACGCACATGCACACAATGTGCATGGATTTTTTTTTTGCTTGCATATGTGTTCTATGCATGACATGTGTCTCCAGTGCCTGCAGAGGCCAGAAGAGGGCACTGGATCCCTGGAACTGGGGGATTGTAAGCCTCCATGGCAGTGCTGGGGATGGAACCCAGCCACTGAACCATCTCTCTGGCCCAAGTTCACTATTGTTTTTTATCTTTGCTTACCTGGGAAGGAAGGACTATTAATCCCTTTAGGGGTTAGGAGGTCCAAATTAATACTCAAGGATCAGACAATACCAGAAAGAGTTGTTCCAGGCAGGAAAAGAACCAGCCCAAAAGTCCTGTAGCAGGAAGGAGCTTGGGTTCTTCTGTGGTAAGAAGAGAGACAGGAACAGAGCAAGCAAAGGCGAGAGGCAGTCAGGGAAGGTCACACCATCACATCAAGGAATGGTTCTTGAGTGGGCAGGAGGCATCCTGGGGACGTTTTCAGATTTTCTGATGCTTCCAGTTACACCACAAGGCATGACTTGTCTGGTACAGTATGGAAGTGCCAATGTTTTTAAAAGGCCCTTGGGGGTTTTAGTAGCACTTAGGTTAAAGAACCACTGTCAGGGTTGCCTCATGAACCACCAGAAACACAGGGCACAGAATCGTGAAGAGTATGGAGCTGGGATCAGTTGGTCTAAAGTCCACTTCGGTGGCTTACTAGCTCTACAGTCCAGACACCTTGATTAAGCCTTTCGTTCCTTGGTTTTCCCATCTCGCAGAGATTTTTGTGGGGATGAATGCTGATGTGTTAATATATACCCAGATCTCAGCAAGCATGTATTGGGGATCAATGGCCTCTATCTCTGACCACCTGTGTGGCCGTGGTGACTGACTGACCTAGACTGCAAGCAGAGGACGGGGAGGAAATGGAATGGAGCCAAACTCCTCCTTTGAAGCAAGTTTGACAGGACCTGCTGGAGGCAATGTGAGGAGGGAGGGACTAAGGGATGATTTCTGTGTCTGGCTTCCAGCAGTTGAGTGTAAAACCGGGTTGTCTCCCAACATGAGCATGAGAAGAACACATTCCAAAGGGGAAAAAAATCAGAAATTATAGTGTCTGGGGAGATAATGCCCTCCCATCCAAGCATGAGCCATAAACTCACCAAAACCCTAACATCAGGCTTGAGAACTCGCTAAACTGTTGGTCAGGGGCGTCTAAGAGGCTCCCAAACTAATATGGGCTACTGTCATCGCCCTTGGCTGCCTCCCAGAGGTTGAAGGTAAGTCCTTATTGCTGAAGGCACCATGCCCCTCAGTCACAGGCCTTGGAGGAATCAAACGGGACCTGAGGCTACGGTCTCCTCCCTGAGGATGAGCTTCCATAGCATCAGAAGACGTGCCAAGGGAGGAAAGCAATCAACAGTTCTACCTGGCTCTGATGCCTGTGAACCACACAATGACCAGTAATGTGAGACCTAAGGGTACAACAGGCACACGTCTTGACAGTAACCAACAACTGTCTGATTGGACTTAAAGTCCAGTAACAGTAGGAAAACCATGCCTGGTACTGGAAACCTAGCTAATGACACACTGGTAGTGGGGTCACGGATCTTAACGAACCCACTAAGCCGGTATAGTTCCTAACTGCAGTCTAAATAACTCATCCTTACACTCATGGGTAAGCAGAGAAGCTTCTTCTTGACAGCAGAGACCATGACAGAACGCCCCAGCTGGTCAGAATGCGGAGAACAGTGGGGTGCCAGACTCCAGTTGATACACCCACAACACGATCCCTACACCTAAGGCAGAGTGGGGAGTGGAAAGAGCGTAGGAACCAAAAGACCAAGAAGTCTGCTGGGAGATTGTGTCTTCTAGATGTGACGGGGAAGCTACACTCATGAAATCTCAACTGCGTGGCTGTCTGAGACCTAAACAACGAAAACCCCTGTTGATGCACCAGTGTGGATGAGGGAATGGCTACAGGCAATAACGGTTGTAAAGAGAGGAAGTAAATCCTCCCCAGGGATAACTGTAGTATATAATTGATTATCTATTGCCAAGTGGTCAACCATAAAAACATGTGCCCACAAGTAACCCTAAGCCAACCCAGCAGGTTCTATTTACATATTTGTTCATTTATATATGTAACAATAATAATTAAAGAGAAAGTAGCCGTGAATTTGAGAAGGAGCAAGGAAGTCATGGAAGGGGCTAGGAGGAGGAGGGGTGGGGGTAGATGATGTCATTTTATTTTAATTAAAAATAAAATAATAAAAAATAAGATAAACTATGAAAAAAGAATCCCATCTGGTGTGTGTTCAGCTAAAGACACTTGGGTTGCTTTCCTCACTGCTGTTATTAGGAAAATACCACACAGAAACAACTTGAACAGGTCTATCTGGCTTAGAATTGAAGACCTGCTGTCCATCCTGGTGAGGAAGGCTTGGCAGCAGGTACATGAGGCGGCTAGGCGCACAGCCTCCGCTGTCAGGAAACAGACGGCAGACAAGCAGGTGCAGACTATAAAACCTTCACCCTCAGAAGTCCTCCTCCTCCACCCGAGGGCGTGTTAAAGCACAGGAGCCTGCCTGGAACATTTCACGTGCAGACCGCAACAATGCCTGTTAGAAAGCCAAAACACGAGAGGTACCTATTAGCTTATGGAACAGCGTTTGCCCATCCGGCAGTTACCACACATTTTTCTGGGGTTACCTAAGATAAATCAGAATAAGTAAAACTAATTAATTTGGCCACATTCCGAGTGTTTGATAGCCACAGATAGCTAGTAGTAACCTTACTGAACATCACGGATGTGGAGCAGTTGTGGCTGAAGACACTTCTATATTGAACACTGAGCGAGGAATAAGAAGTAGCCTAGCATTGGTTCGCAGTTCTGGGACGAAGCTAAAATTGCCCAGATACTCAGTCAGCTCCTCTGGGGAAAGCTGGGATGATGACTGATTATGAAGGAGGACGGGGCTGGAAACCACTACCCTAGGGCAAGAATAGAGAAGGAAGGGGCAGAGAATGGGACAACTCTGGCTTCCTCCAACGTGAAGGGCAGGGCCTTCCAGCCTTGGCCACAGACTAAAATCACCAGCCAAGCTTTAAAGGCTGCTGATGTCAGAGATTTTCCTCCCAGAGAGGTTTCTGATGTAAGGGTCTGGGTCCAGCTTCAGGAGTCTTAGAAACTCCTCAGAAATAATAAAATGGGAGGAAGATAGGCCTGTTCAGCAGAGAAGAGCTCTCACAGCTCCTGCAGAGGCCCTGAGCTTAGCCCCCACACACACACACCTAGGCCTGGCAGAGGCAGTTCACAACCGCTTGTAACTCTAGCTCAAGGGATCCACACCTTCTTTTGGTCCCTTCAAGCATCTTGCATGCGTGCACACACCCAAACACAGATACATGCACAGAATTTCGAATTTTTAAAAATAGCTTTTACAAAGCTCCCTAAGTGATCCTAATATACTTACGAGGTTGATAGCCAATGACTGACAAGGGGAAAAAATAAGATTGGGAAATAAGGGGTTTGGGTTTTGAGAGGTTTGTTTGTTTGTTCCTTGTTTTTCAGTGCTGAAGATCAAGTCCAGAGCTTCATTTGTGATAAGCACACAAGCAATGCCCCTCAGCTATATCCCAGCCACACAGATTATTTTTTTATTAGAGTGTCTGTGTGCTGATGCAAAGACATATTATTCAAATAGGGAGAAAATGACAAGTGTGTGGTCATAGGAGAGATGAGGTAAAAGCCATTTTGATTTTTAGCCTGGTTTATTGATACCCAGTGTGAGAGCCTCGTCCTCCAACTTTTAGCCCCCGTAGGAAATGTAGACAGAAGTTTCTGTCCCACCCTGTCCCTCAGCCATTCAGTCGCAAAGAAATACACAGAGGCTTATATTAATTATAAACTTTGACTTATTAGCTCAGGCTTATGACTAACTAGCTCTTACAACTAAAATTAACCCATAATTCTTGTCTATGTTTAGCCACGTGACTTGGTAGTTTTTCTCAGTGAGGCATTCTCATCTTATTTCCTTTGCATCTGACTGGTGACTGCATCTCTGCCTTTCTTCTTCCCAGAATTTCTCCTAGTCTGGTCACCCTATCTGTACTTCCTGCCTGGCTACTGGCCATTCAGTGTTTTATTAAACCAATACAAGTGACAAATCTTTGCAGTGTACAAGAGTATTGTCCCACAGCAAGGAAGGGCATCCTCGTTGATATAGAACCATCTCTCTTCTTTTATTGGACATTGTCATCTTGAGTGTGATGTTTGAAATTATTACACTGTGTTGGGATGTTGAGAGCTAGGCTGTGGTAAGCTGATGGTACAAACACAAGGAAGGGCCTAAAGTCTTGAGAAGGTCACACTATTAAAGTAGCCAATCCTAGAATCCATAGTTAATATATTTTTCTTACCATTTAACCCAATTTAATCAGGTTTTCCTAACTGTGGCCCAAAACCTCCTAACTCATTCATGGACTCCAAAACCTCAAGAAAATGGACAAAGTTGAGAAAGAGGACTGAGCTATATGGTGTAGAGACTTCCTCCATGTCAGCAAGAGAGAAGGGTAGATACATGGATCCTGGTGCAACTGATTTCAGGGCTAGGAGATGAAGCAGCTCCTGTCAGATTCTTAGAATTCATTACATAATAAGAAAGAAAGGGTGTAGTATTTTGGGGAAGAAGGAAGAAAGTGTGGGCAAAAGTGTTTTTAGAGAGAAGTCAAAGTGACTGGCTTCAGGACATAATGAATCATGACTAAATACCTGGTTAGCATGTAATTTTTCTGGGTTCTAGAATACACATATAACCCAAGCATTTGGGAGGCGAAAGCCCGGGGATCAGGAGTTTGCAGTCATCCTCAGGTGTGTAGAGTTCAAGACCAGTCTGAGCTACAGGACACACAGCCTTAAAAAGAAAAAGAAAGAAAAGGAAAAAGAAAAAGAAAAGATTTTTGTGGACTTAAGTCTAACAATAGGCAACCTGGTTGGGAGATGGATGTGACCCGCACAAGTGCAAGTTTGCATAGAGTGTGCATTGGATTGCAGCTATGTCTACATCCTCCAAGGTGGAGCTACAGGAAGTACATGCAAGAGAATGGGTGTCAGGTGCAAGGAAGTACTTGACCAGTGTGAGCCAGGCTCTCTCCATCTGATCATTTTCCTGGTCAGTGACCAGTGTGAGTCAGGTTCTCGCCATCTGATCATTTTCCGGCAGTCTTTATCAGGCTTGGAGTTGATCATTCCTCCATCTTTCTGCCTGGATTCTGTTCTGTTGGCACACAGCAAACGGCCCACAGACTCAGCAGTTTCAAACTCTGACGTGTTTAAGGCTCCCCCTCCTGTGGGACAGAAGTCTGGCCGCAGCAGCTCAGGTCTCACAGAGATGACACCAGGGGCTGTGCTGAGTCTCCTCTGGAATGGACTGTCTCCTGATGTGCTCATGTGGCTACAGACAGACAACCAGTTCCTTACTAGCTGCTAGCTGGGTCCGTACCGCCCCTCCATTTCCAGAGCTAGAAGTGAGATGCTGTGTCACTTGGAATCCTTTCAGCCTTTGATTCTCTTCTTCAGGAAGACCAGGTCCCATGGAGAGACACACCTGACAAATCTGGTCCATCTGGGTGACTTCCTTTTCCTGAAATCAGTTGTCCCATATAACAATCTGATTCTGAGAGACATTTCACTAGTTAAGAGCACTTAACGCTCTTGCAGAGAACCCAGATTTGGTTCCCAGCACCCACTTGGTGCCTCACAACTATCTGTTACTCTGGTTCCAGGGGGGGTTACCTTCTCCTGGCCTCTGTGGGCACTGTATGCACATGGTACAGGGGCACAAATGCAGATAAAATAACCATATACACAAAATAAACATAATAAATCATCAAGAGAGGCTCCAGGCTGAGCCCTGAGAAATTCTGACGATGATACAATGGATAAGAAGGAACCTTGAGCTACAGGCTTGGAGAAAAGCAGGAGAATGTGCAGCACAGAAGCCAAGGAGACCGTGTTTCTGGGCTAAGAGTGCCTCACGTTTCCTGTGTGGACACATGGCCCACATACGTAACTCTGTACATGACCTGTTCTTTATCTGGTTACTGCCCACGATTTCTATCTCAGTTCCCGGAATTTCCAAAGCCCTTTCTCTATGCCGTGGCTACTCTTGCCTAACTGCTCTTGACTGATCATTGACTATACCAGACTTTCCCACCCTTCCCCCTGTCAATGTGTCCCCCAGCTTCAAATTCTACCCTCTCCCTCCAGCGTCACCTGATGAGTGCCTGTCCAGCCTTTGACAACCTAAGCTGCTCAGAGATGGTTCATCCTATGCCATCTTTGATTACTGAAGGGATCTGGTCTCCATTTGTTTGTCTCCCTGACATGCACCGCTGCACCGCGCTGTCCAGGGCATTGCGGGACTTGGGTGTACTTCCTTGTCCTCTGCTGGACTGTGAACTTCTGGAGGGCAAGAGCAGTCTGCTTCTTGTTTCCTGTAACTACGCATAAGGCAGTGCTGGCTGTATGAATAGCTTCAACAAATGTCTCTGGAAGCTACCTAAATGTCACCCAAGAAGCGAAAGTGTGCTGGGCTTGGATATGGGGCTGTGAGACCTGTAAACCTGCATCAGGAGACAAGACAGCTAAATAGTTCATAGCGCACAGATTGCTTCTTAGAGCAAGTCCTCCAGCTCTTTCAACCCTCACCACACTCCACTTAGTAGGCATTATCTTCACTCTCACTTTGTAGACAGGAAAACAGAAGTCAGTGAAGCTTAGTCACTTCTCCAAGGTCAGACTTCACTGAGCGGAAAAGGCAGGACTTGAAGGAGCCCGAGTCTGCTCAACCCAGATCCCATACTCTTACATTTAACTCCCACTGAAGCTAAGGGAAGTTTTTTGACCTGAATCAGACTTGTAAAGCCTCCTATTGCCATCCAAACTCTGCCGACAGCAGAGGCCAGGGGATCCTGAGCAGTATGGGGGTCCCAGAACAGCCTGCCTGCTCTAGCAGCTGGTGGCTCTGTTTGACTCAAACCATGAGGAACTGAAGTTCAGTGCCTTGTAGGCAGGCTGGAAGGGAGCCCCCAGAGCAATCCAGTGAACTGGACGCTGGACAGTAAGCTGGGGACGGAAGTGAAAGGTGAGGAGGCCAGAGTTGAGGGAGCCAAGGCAAATTGCCAGCTCTTGGGCAATTTCAATCCCAAGGCTATAAGCCAAGGATGGGCCACTGAGCCTAAAATAACCTTCCAAGAGGGTCTAACAGGTCAGTCTGCAAACTATTCTGGCCCTGGCTTTTAAATCAATGTAATTAATACTGGTAGGGGTCCCCGCTATAGGTTCACACCATGAAAGTACAAAGGTCTGGTACTATATGTGGAAAGAAGGCGAAACAACAAGAAGCAGACAATGAGAGCAGTGTATGAACGAGTAAGTGTTCTAGTGCCAAGCTCTGCAGCTGGAGCCACGTGGGCAACTAAAATTCACAGAAAGGATGGAGCACAGTGTGCTGGCAAGGGAATGGATGGCTTCTAGGAGCTCCAGGGGGAAGGCAGAATAGAATGGCCCTAGCTTTTCAAAAAGGAAGCGTGAAGCAGTCTAAGAAGATTGAGAGTGGGTAGGCCTGATCACAGCAGCGCAGAGAGCAGACTGTGCCTTAAACCCTCTCTCCGCTCCCTATGGGGAGCACGGGGGTCTTATGGGAGGAGAACAAGAGGGGATGTCAGCCCAGCAGAAAGACCACATCTAAGAGGTTCCAAATACAGAGATATGCCAAGTCAGCACGCAGAAGCCAGGGGTTCACTTGTTCACACTTTAATCAGGCAACAAAAGTAAAAAATGAGTGTTTGGGAAAATTATTCATTCAGTGATGGTGTTTGGGATGGGTTAGATAGAATTAGTGGCCAAAGCTCTCTCTCCCCAAACCCAGATGCTTCTTGTGAGTATTGACCAAACGCCTGACTGTGTGTGAACCTAATGAATATAGGGCTCTTTTTGCTGAGTTTCATAATCTAGTCATTAAGCCCACATTTACCTACCAAGGACCCACCTAGCGCTAAAGGTTGTGTGCTAAGCGCTGAAGAGCAAAGCAGAGTTCTATCCCTCATGAAATGTATCCCCCAGGTGGGAGTGGAAGACAATACAAAATTTAGATGCCAGTTGTCTCAACCCAACAAGCAGAGGCACAGAGAGGGTCCTGCGAGATGACGTGCTTGAGGAAGACCTCGCCAAGGAATTGACATGGAATTTAAAGCCAAAGAAGCAATAAATGGAAGTCCATCTACTGGGAATATGGATTCTGAGAATGGGCTGGGTTTGGAAGAGTGCAGGGAGGTGAGTGTGTCAGATCAAGCGTGCTAAGTAACAACTCCAGGGAACCCACATGGAGGTGTCCGAATGGCAGAACTCTAACTTGCAAGCGTAGAGGCGATAAAGGTCAGAAGCGTACATTTAAAGATTGCCCATCTGGGGCTGTGGGTTAGTAGAAAGGCACACATTCAGCACACACAGGAACCTGTGTTCAATCCCAGTGTAGCAGAACAAGCCCTAAATTATCCACTGAGGCTCGAGTGCCAGGAAGCCATGCCAGGAAGCCCTCCCTCTGAAACTGATGTGAAATGACGATGTCATTACGGAGAGCTGGGAAGACAGCTTAGTTGGTAAAGTGCTCAATTTGAAAGCATGAACTTGAAATTGACTCTGCTAAGAAAAAGGGGAGGAGGAAAAGGAAGAGGAAGAGGAGAGGGAAGAGGAGGAGGCAGCCAGGTGTAGTAGTGCCTAATCTCAGCACTGGGGAGACAGGTGGGTTCTCTGAAGCTGACTAGCCAGCCTGTCTGGTAGAATTGGTGAATTCCAGGCTATTAAGAGACCCTTTCTCAAAGAAACATGGTGGACAGTATCCCAAAGAATGACACCCAGGTTGACTTATGGCTTCCACATACATGCAATCCCCCCCACCCACCCACACACACGAGTAGGGTGGGACTGAGGAGTACAAAGGTTTTTCAGTTGGGTGTAAAGTACAAAGATAGTTCAGTACTATGTCCACTGACAAATCCGCTTCCTCCAAGCTTCTGGAATCCCAGGGCGGACAGTGGTTTTGTGTAAGTAGCAAGCAGGTGAGAAATAATGATAAGGGCTACAATAGCAATCACAGCTCAACCGTCATCTGGGAGCCTGCTATCCCCTGCCTCGGCAGNGGAAGCAGGGCTGTGGGACAGCCCTTGCTCTCAGCTTGCCCTTGAATGAGACGCTGCCCCTTTGTGGGTTTTCCCTCACCAGATGCTACTGATCTTTCAGTGTATCAAGAAAAGGGCTTGGAAAATAAACAAAATAAAATTTAGGTAAAATTTAAACTGCCTCTCCTAACATCCCTAGAAAGGATAAGAACTGAATATCGGGGTAGACTGTAAGGTTTGAGTGATACCCCAGGACTCTAAGTGTTGAAGTGTAACCTCCATTTGAGAGATTAAGGGAATGTAGTGTTTAAAGAAGTGATTACAGTTAGACAAGCTTTATAAACAGTAGAGACACAGATGCACACTCACACCTTTTATTTTATCCATAATCTACCGCAGAAAAAAAAAAAAGATCAAATGATCCTTGACCTTGGAGCTCCAGAACCAGGAGCTCCACCACTTGACCCACACTGTACTACATATCAGTAACAGAAAATGGACTAACCCGAAAAGGGGGATAGCTGTCCATCCTGCTCAGGACTGTCTCAGCTTCAACACTGGAAGCCCTCAGCAAGCCTCCGTCAAATAGAAGGTTGGTCACCTTGTGGCTGGGTTTGATCTTAGACTGTAACCTGTGTCTGACCCAAATGCAGCAGAGACCTGTCCTTCTAAAACTGGTATCAGCAAAGTCAAACTCTTTGTTTCATTCCCAAGCCCTCCCTAACCTCCTCGTCTCCCACCCTAAAGCCAAGGGGTCTTTCTCCAGCAGGCAGAGCTGTGCTGACCCTAGATCCTTTATCTTTCTGCCCCTGTGATCTGCTTCAGCCCCTGATGTTCCCTCAACAGGCACCACCAAATCCACCAGTGACCCCAATCTGTGTACCATGCTGCCTAGCCACCGGAGCAAGCTGGTGGGGTCAGGGGTCAAGGTCAGGTTATTTTAGAGGGAAGAAAGACGCTGATCTGACAGAGCCCTGGGGAAGGGGAACCCCAGCTGAATTACGGCTTTGTGGCTGAGGCAGACTGTGTCTGAGGTCTAAGTTACAGAAACACGGGAAATACGTGCTGCCCAGTCAGTTTTGGGGTTTTGGGTCAGAAACTGGGCTGACTCACCTTCCGAGGGGAAACCATGTGGGTACTCTCCTATCAAGGTATACATCATATTCTTTCCCAGAAGCCTGTGTGTTTGGAACCCTCATGGTCGCTGGGGAAGCGTCACAGTCACTGCCACCAGCTACTAGGAGTGCTCTAAAATTATCAGGAAGATTTAAGAACAATGCCAAGACTGAAGTTAAACTTGGCTTGAATCCTCCTTACAGGGCTTTCCGGCTCAACAAGTTTAAAAGAATAGTAAGCCAAGTCATGTTTCTCCAAGAATAATCCCCATTTGGCCTGTGGTTACCTTGATCACTTATGTATCAACTGAAGTGTGAACTTTAATTTCCAGACTTTCATGACCTTGGCCAATTCCCACCTTTGACAAGTCTTGACGGACTAGTAGCAGATCAAGAGGGGGGTCAGGAATGCTGCCTTCTGAGTCTGGACAATGACCTTGAACCCCTAAGAATGGCACCCTTTCCCCTCTGCCTCTGGACTCTAATAGGGAAGGTTAAGCAGGCTGTTGCAAGATTGCATCAGTGACCTTTGCAATTTTCTGGCCAGCTGGTTCCCCTTCCTCCCCACCCCACCCCCTGCTTCAAGCCCTTTGGCCTACCTGCCTCTCCTTTTCCCCTACTTTGCTAACACAGGTACACCAATAGCCAGGGCTAAATTAGAGCCACCCCCACCAAGGGGATCGTGTCTAATCTGAAACGAACCAGCTTCTAAGAGTGTTCTCCATCCTGGACCCTCACTCCAGGGTCTACAGCACACTCTCCCAAACCTGGGCATGATGGAATAGAAGCATTGCAAGAGGATGGAGCATTTCCATTGCTGACCAGTTTTACTGCAGGCCTTCTTCAAGGCTTGCCCCCAACTTCACTTCTTAAGTGAATGGAGAAGACTCTGTGTGTGTGTGTGTGTGTGTGTGTTATATACAAATATATATGATGCACACAGCCTAACACATGCTAGGCGAGCACTCTATTACAGAACCATGTCTACAGTCCTCTTTAATTTTTATTTTTAACACGGGGTCGCAGTAAGTTATCCAGGTTAAGCTTGGATTTTCCATCCCCCTGCCTCAGTAGCTGGGATTACAGGCCTGTGCTTTGGATTTAATGGCTATTCCCTGTTACACAGAAATACCGATGGAAAACCTTACAGAGACTAATTCTTTCTCCCCACACACACACACTTATGCATTAGAAGGAATCCACAATGAACAACTTTTTATTAGGTGACTAGCAATGTCCCCACATTTTAGTAAAAGCTCACCAGCCATGAAAGCAGCCTTGTTTTTTATTGTTGTTTAGTTTGTTTGCTTGCTTTGCCGGCTCACAGCAGGGGTCCCTTCCCTTCCCTCCCACCTATACCCTCCCTGATAGATCTTTCTGTTTGAAAATGAAAACTTTCAACTATGTGGAACCCCAGATTTCCTCATTTGGGTCTTTTTCGGGTTCCTCAGGGACTACAGGAGTTAGGCACGCAGACATGAAAAAAGAAAGTGTGCCCTGTCAGGGAAGCATGACATCCATCACCTCTTGGTGTGAGTCCTCTTCCTTGGCTACACGGTGAAGTAGTGCCTTGGGCTCTCAGCCTCTGCAGCACCCGCGGTCTAGGGTCTCAGGGTGCACATGGCAGGGGCGTGCACGGCTCATGGCCACCTCCCTCCCGGGTCCCCTGCTGCGCTACCCGTTCTCC
>LOEQ01000677.1:67287-78895 GCA_001685075.1 Bramus lutescens | reverse complement strand
GGAGAGAGAGAGAGAGGGAGGGAGAGAGAGAGAGAGTATGGAGGGGGTCAGAGATACCGGTTCCCTGCATGTGGCTCTTTCTGGGCATGTGTCAGTGTTTATGAGTCTTTCTCCTCCCCTCTCTTTCATCCTCCTTTGTCCTGACTTAACCCATGGGTCCCTCTGGATTATAGAAACATTGTCAGAAATTAAATCCTACTATCTGTTCTCTGGCTTTGAATTGCTTAAGGTTTTTTCTTTTTCTTCCAGCCCTTGGGCGCCCTCTCCTGCCAGAAGTCTGTTAAAACCTTCAGAATCTTGAAATTTGCAGGCAAATGGATGGATCTAGAAAAAAAAAAAAACATATTGACTGAGGTAACCCAGGCCCAGAAAGACAAATATAATATGTATTCACTCATAAGTGACTTTTAGACATAAAGCAAAGAAAACCCAGCCTACAGTCCAGAGAGAAACTAGTCCCCAAAGAAACTAAACCAAAAAGAGGACCCTAAGAGAGACATACATGGATCTACATAGGAAAGTCAAAAAGACAAGATCTCCTGAGTAAATTGGGAGAGTGGAGGTCACAGGAGAGCATAGATGGGAAGAGGGAAGGAGGGGAGGGAAGTGAAGAAATATGTACAGCTCAATAAAAACAACAAAAAACCTTCAGGATCCAAAATCAACCTATAAAACCCATTTTCAATATGCCAATAATGAACTTGCTAAGCAAAAAATCAGGAAAAACAAAATACAATTCACAATAACTCCAAAACACTAAACACCTAATAACAAACACATCCAACAAGATATGAACTTAAAAACACTGAAAAAATAATTGAAGGAGGCCCCCAGAAATGGACTGACAGAATTAATATTGTGAAATGGTTCTTACCAAAAGAAATCTACAGGTTCAATGCAATCCACATCAAAACCCTGATAACACTCTTCACAGAACTAGAAAAAAAATCCTAAAACCCAAACTCATATAAAACCACAAAAGACTCCAAGAGAGCCAAAGCAAACCTAGGCAGAAAGAGCGAAGCTGGTGGCACCATAATACCTGATCTCAAATCACATGACAGAGTCACAATGGCAAAGCCAGCACAAAAGTAGAGATGGATCAGTGGACTAGAATAGAGGCCTCATATATAAACTCATACAGCTACGGCCACCTGACTATTAACAAAGGTACGCAAGGCATCCACTGGGGGAAGATAGCTCTTCAGCAAACAGTGCTGGGAAACTAGATAGCACTGCAGAAAAATGAAATTAAATAGATTTCTTTCTCGCCATGCACAAAACTCAGCAATGGTTTAAAGCCTGATACTCCAGGAATGCTCAAGAAAAAAAAATAAACAAAGCACTTTGTGATATAGGCACAGGCAAGAGCTTTCTAACAATAACTCTAATAGCTCTACAAATAATCCCAAGATTGGCATGTGAGGCTGCATGAGATCTCAAAGCTTCTGTATTGCAAAGAAAATAATCAGAAGAACGAAGAGGGAGCCTACATAATGGGAGAGAATCTGCCAGCTACACACTGGACGGGGGGTGAGGGTGGGGGGTAAGCATCTAGGATGTATAAAGAACACACAAAAAGAAAAGTCATCTAGCCAATAAATGGGCTAGTGAATGGAATAGATAGTTCTCGAAAGAAGAAATACAAATGACCGATCAATACTTTGAAAGGTCCTCAACATCCTTATCCATGAAGGAAACACAAATTAAAACAGCTTTGAGAGTTCATCTCACTCCGATCATAATGGCTGTCATAAAGAAAACGAATACCACAAATGCTGGTGAGGGAAACATGGAAACGTAAATCAGTGTAGCCACTGTGGAAGTGAGTGTGGGAGGTTCCTCAGAAAGCAGCAGAACAGTAGATCCCCAGCTATCCTGCTCATGGATGTTTATCCAAGGACTCTAAGTCAGCAGACCAGGGAGGCACTTGCATGCCTATGGCCATTGCTGTGCTATTCACAATATCCTGAGCTAGCCGAGATGTCTATCAATGGTGAGTGAGTAAAGATACATTGGAATTTTATTCATCCATAAAGAAAATGAAATCATGGCATCTTTAGGAAAGTGGATGGAACTGGAGAGCATTATGTTAAATAAAATAAAACATCAGAGAAACAACAGGTTTTTAAAACCTTTTATATAGAGTAGAGCATTAAAAAGACGGGGGATGAGGGAGGGGTGTGCATGCATGTGTACATGTGTGAATGTGTTGTGAATGTATGTGAATGTATGTGTGCATGTGTGCATGGATGTGTATGTGCATGTGTGTGTGCATGTGTGTGAATTGTGTGTGAATGTATATGTGTGAGTGTGCATGTGTGCACATGCATGTGAATGTGTGTATGTGTGTGAATGTGTGTATGTGTGTGAATGTTTGTATATATGTGAATGTGTGTGAATGTATGTGTGCATGTGTGCGTGAATGTGTGTGTGAATGTGTGTGTACATGTGTGTGAATGTATATGTGTGAATGTGTGAGTGCATATGTGTGCATATGCATGTGAATGTGTGTATGTGTGTGAATGTGAGTTTGTATATATGTGAATGTGTGTGAATGTATGTGTGCATGTGTGCGTGAATGTGTGTGCATGTGTGTGTGAATTGTGTGTGAATGTATGTATATGTGTGAATGTGTGAGTGTGCATATGTGTGCACATGCATGTGAATGTGTGTATGTGTGTGTGAATGTGAGTTTGTATATATGTGAATGTGTGTGAATCTGTATTGTGTGAATATGTGTGTAAATATGTGTGAATTTGTGTGTATGTGTGTGGATTGTGAATGTGTGTATGTGTGTGAATGTGTATGTGTGTGTGTATGAGAGAGAGACATGAAGGTGGAAAGGGGACAGTGAGAGGAGACAAGGGGGTCTAAAGGGAAGGAGAGGTTGAGAGAAGAAGGTAATAGATTATGTGTCATGAAAACAGAAGGGGGACATTTGGGGAAATTGCAGGGACAGCAAGAAAGGAAGGGGCAGAGGAGGGAAGTGAAATAAGAATAAGGTATAATGCCATATATAAAATATGTATAAAAACAACCCAATGAAACTGATTTCTTTGTATGCTATGCACCCCCCAAAAAAATAAAACCTTAAATTCTCCAGCATCCTTAACCCAGAAATGTCCCCCTCTTCCCTTCCTATTAGACCATTTCTCAGGGCTGCTGCCAAGCCCTCAAACTCCATGAACCCTCCTGTCAGACATAAAACGGAAAATCAAACATGGGAAAGACTCTCTTTCCAGCTAAAGCACATTAAGATTGGGAAGGCAAGGAACAGAACAGAAACAAGAATGAAAGATTCATACAGTGGTCAGGGCTAAGTTGGCAACATGGAAGGAATTTCCCTCCCACCTTTTCTCCACCCTTTCCCAGGATTTACGGGTATCTGGGGAAGCCACATTCATCTCCTTTCCATAAATATAAGGAAGCAAACGAGTTGAACCAAAGCTCCCTAGACTTGGGAGCAGAAGCACAGGACTCAGTCTCCACACTCACTTGTTTTTCTCGACACTTAGATGTGAGCGTCTTCGCCAGCACCTTGTACTGTGACGACCCGGACTCCATAATCATAGCCTTCCTCGGCTCTGACTTCATTCTCCACAGGATCTTCCTCTCAGCTTAGGGGATGCTCAGCATGTGGCTCAGAAGTATTTGCATGAGATCTTAAATGTTACTGCCTCTTGCCTCTGAAGGTCACTTAAAGGGCACACACCCATAGACACACATAAACAATATACAATTCACACATATACACAACACACACAAACACATGCTCATGCACACAAAAACGTACATATGCAACATACAAACACATGCTCACACACATACACACAAAAGACATGTTCCTAAATAAATACACAAATACTCATACAATCAGACACATATGCACATTTGCACAGACGAAGTTCACACGCAAACTCACACACTATAGTATTTCCTCTTGCTCCTTCATTCAGTACTCCCACTTCAGTAACTTCAGAATTCCCCTCATAGATGCCCAAAGACTTCTGTGGGCCATGACCGCTGTGTCCATGTCCTTCCTGGTCCACTACGTTTGGGCTCTGTGATGCCTTGAGATTTGTCACCATTGGTTTCTGTATTCCCTAAAGTCCTGGTTCTCCCCTTTCCTCCTTCACTGGCTCTCCTCTTCCCCATGACTTTAAATGTTCATTTAATAACCCCTCCAGCCTCTTCTCTCTTCCTGTTAGTCTTAGGTATGCCTATCGCTTAGATTTCAGCTGGTTCATTCTCCCAAACTCATAGCTGTAGACTGAACCCTTGCTAAACTCAAAATATCTGCCAGATACCTGCATCTGAGCCACATCACACATTAGTACAGCAAAGATGCTTACTGAGTACCTGGTAAGCCTAAGCAAGGTGCTAACACGAGAGATATAGTGTTGGCAAGGTGGGCCGGGCATTGCAGGGCCGGCAAGGTGGGCCGGGCATTGCAGGGCCGGCAAGGTGGGCCGGGCACTGACTCTTGACGCCCTCAGAAATTCAGCTGTTGGAGAAAAGCTAGGAGTGAAAGGAGATTTGGGCTGGGAAGAGAAATGGCCAGTTCTGGGTATATCTTGTCTGGTCCCAGGAACAGTGAGGCAAACTTTCTCTTATGACTTTGAAGGTAGTGTCTGAAGGACAAGACTGACAAAGTGGAAGAGAAACTCCTGGGGAGAAAATGGGAGCCTTCTGGACTTTATCTTAAGAACCACAAGGAACCACTGGGTCCTTTCACACCAAGAAACACACCGATGGGTCACAGTGTGAACTGGGTGGGGCGTCAGGGAATTGACGAGGCCTATGTTGCAAGCTGATTGGCCCTCAGGATTCCTTTGTATCCTTAGACTTCATTAAGTTATGTGTTTATGTATTTGGGGCACATACCAAGCATTTGCAATCATCTTTTAATTTTTTAAGATTTATTTTAAGAACGAATGCTCTATCCGCATGTACAACTTTACGCCAGAAGAGGGCATCAAATCCAACTAGAGATGGTATGTGGGTGCTGGGAATTGAACTCAGGACCTCTAGAAGAGCAGCCAGTGCTCTTAACCCCTGGGCCATCTCTCCAGGCCATGGTCATCTTTTAAATAAGAGAGACGGTCTGAATTTGGAAATGATGACGTATCCGATGGCAGAATAGTTTGCATAAGCAGAAAGAGTGGTAGCCTGGGTTAGAACAATCACCATGAAGCCGATGGGAAGGTGGTGCTAGAGACACTTGGGAGGCAGAATTGGCAGGAGGACCATGAGCCTATGAAGGAGGGTCTAAAAAGGACTCGGGGAGATCCAGATTATTAACTGTGTGGATGGCGGCCATCCATCCAACTAGACATCACTAGGAAACAGAACTACAAGGTCACAGAGATCAGACTTCTGTCCTTATAACATTAGACATAAGCTGGCCATGCAACCAACATCACTCCTAGGTGCAGACCAGGAAATAAAACCAAATGGCTACACGTGTTCATGCCAATTCCCTGTTAGGCTGCTCATGGCAGGCAAAAAGTGGAAAGCTCCAACCGCATGTGCTCTCTCTTGAGCAGGAGCGAAAGGAAGAGTCAGCCCAGCACAAAGGAACAAGGGGCTGTCATGTGGGATGCCCTTCTGTGTGCTGTGAATATGTTTTATTACCTAACTGGTTAATAAAGGAGCTGATTTGGCCAATAACCAGGCAGAATACTGAAGTGGCATTTCATTTGTATGTTAATAAGTACAGCTTGCCTGAAGATCAAAAAGTAAAACAGCCCCCGTGGTCAGCCTTACAGACCAGGCAGTGGTGACACACACCTTTAATCCAGTAGCCACACCAGTTGTCATAGAAACTGGGTGGTGCACGCCTTTAATCCTAGCCCTAGAAAGGATTATAAAATGGGAGGAGACAACCGTCAGTCTCAATCTCATTCTATTTTCTGACTGAGGTCGAGGTAAAAGCCAGTGGCTGACTGCTTTGCTTTTGGGATCTTCAGGTTGAGCCCCAATTTCTCTCTCTCTGAGTTTTTTATTAATCGTGCTTCAGAATAGAGCCAGGTGCGAAATCCAAGCAAAGATAAAGGGAAAAAGAAGTGGACTCTGGGAAACACCAGCAGCTACTAGAGAAGCAAGATGTGAGGTAACAAGCCACAAGCCTTGTGGTAAAATACAGAATAATAGAAATGGGTTAATTTAAGTTGTAAGAGCTAGTTAATAATAAGCGTGGGCTAATAGGCCAAACAGTTTGTAATTAATATAATGGTGGTTGTTTAGGAACTGGTAGGCAGGAGAGAAACCTCCAGTTACAGTGCTGAGCCCTGCAACCCCAGAGTACCCCACAAGGTGAAAGAAGTCAAACACATGAAGGACCTATCTGGTGGCCCCTCTGCTGCTGCCGGGGAAGGTCCAGGAAAAACAAGCCTACAAAGGCTGAAAGAGGGGCTGTGGTCATCCGCAGCTAGGGACTATCAGTTGATGGTGAGCTTCAGGAAAATGTCTGTCAGGTAATAGGAATGGTCTAAAGTTGGGTTGTTGCAATGATAGCTTCTTCCTCCCTCCCTCCCTTCCTTCCTTTCCTTCTTCCTTCCTTCCTTCCTTCTTTCTTTCTTCTTTGTTTTGTTTTTCGAGACAGTTTCTCTGTGCATACCTGACTGTCCTAAAACTCACTCTGTAGACCATGCTGGCCTTAAACTCACAAAGATTTGCCTGCCTCTGCCTCCCAAGTGCTTGGATTAAAGCCACATGCCCCCCACACCTGGCAAAATGATAGTTTCTTAACTCAGCAAATTACTAAAGACTATCCACTCGTACACATAAAATGAGGTAGTTTTCTGATAAATATTGTACTTCAACAGTAGAACTGTTAAAAACTAATTTGGGTCAAGATGGCTCAGTGAGCAAAGGTATTTGCTGCCAAGCTTGGCAACCTGAATTCAATTCCCAAGACCGTGAAGAGGCACTGAGTTCAAATCTACATAGCTGGAAAGAAATGGTCAGAAGTAGTGCGTTCCAGCGGTGGCTACTTAAGACCTTCAATGTGGCTGCTTGTCTTTCCAATCATGCTCCTCACCTTAGAACCACTGTGCAAAATGGAAATGGTCCAGACACGACATTCTCTTTCACACTCCCCTCTATTTTCTCCTGTGGCTTCCTTTACATGCCGTGTTCCCAAAACAAGCCTCCCTTCTACCTCACATGTTTCTGGGCGCCTGCTCAGTGTTCATAGTCACTCTTCCTCCTTTGTCTACACAGTTCAATGTGGATCAAGGATGAGTTCTTCCCAAGCTTTTCCTGTTTGACAACCCCACACATCGGTGATCTGCTTCCTTCCTGACAGCCCATTGCACCATAGACTTCCCAGGGTGGACGTGTATAGTTGACTTTTGCACTGTCTTCTTGTAAGGCCTGGTCTTTTCATTCACAGCAGTAGACTCATGGTGTCTTAGTTAAGGTTTATATTGCTGTGAAGAGACACCATGATCACAGAAATGCTGAGAAAGGAAAGCTCTTAGTTTGGGCTGGTTTACAGTTCATAGATTTAGTCCATTATTGGCAAGATGAGAAGCATGGCCTCATGCAGGAAGACATGGTGCTGGAGAGGCAGTTAAGAGTTCTGCATCTGGATCAGCAGGCAGCAGGAAGAGTGAGCCCCTAGGCCTGACTTGAGCTTCTGAAACCTCAAAGCTCATTCACAGTGACACACTTCCTCCAACAAGACCACACCTCCTAAGAGTGCCATTCTCTATGGACCACGGGGGCCATTCTCATTCAAACCACCATATTCCACTCTGTGCCCTCCCCACAGGCACATAGCCATATCATAATGCAAAATGCATTTAGTCCAACTTCAAAGTCTCCATCGTCTCACACAGTCTCAACAGTGTTTAAAAGCCAGTTCAAAGTCTCTGATACTCATGGCAATCTCTAACCTATAACTCTGTAAAATCAAAATGACAAAAAGGAAATCACATACTTCCAGCATAGAATGGTATAGAATATACATTCCCATTCTGAAAGGGAGGAAAGGGATCATAGTGAGGAAATTCTGGATGAAAGCAAAACCAAAAAAATAGCTTGGAAAACTCCAAACATGGCATCTCCGTGTCTGATGTCAAAGCACCCGTGAGAGCTCCAACTCCTTTCAGCTTTATTGACTACAACACATTTCTTGCTCTTGGGCTGGTTCCACTCCCTGTTAGCAGCTTTGCTTGGCAGGGATCCCACGGCTCTGGCATCTCCAACATCTTGGGATCTCCAAGGCAATCCAGGCTTGACTACCACAGCTTCACAAAGTAGCCTCTCTAGGCCTCCATGAAAGGAAACCCCTGACACATGCCTGATCTCAGCAGCTCTTCTTAGTCACAGGGGGAGATCCCATAACTCCGTCCTGTACCCTTGACTCTAAAGCCAGAACCATGTGGCTGAAGCTGCCAAGTTCTGCTGCTTGCTGAGGCTGGAACATGGCCCCCTTGTTCAAATATATTTTGATTATATACTGCATAAGATAATAGCCACATAACACAGTCAATGCTACATTGTTTGTAAAGGTTCTCTGCCAAAGCTGTTAATATATTACTCTTCAATTTGGCCTTAGACGAGTTTTTTTTTTAACAGGCAGAAAGCAACCATTCTTCACCAAAATATCACAAGAACTATCTCCAAGTCACATACTAAAATTCTTTTCCTCTGAAACCTCTTGAGCTAGGCCCTGACAGTTCAAATCATCTTCAGCACCACCGTCTTCCATGCTCCTGCTAGTATGGCCCATTATTCCATACTTAAAGCCTTCTACTGCTTTCTTAACCCAAAGTCCCAGAGTCCATATTCCTCCAAACAAAAACGTGATTCAGTATTCACAGAAATTCCCAAGTCCCTCATACCAACTTCTGTCTTAGTTAAGGCTTCTATTACTATGAAGAGACACCACGGCAACTCTTATAAAAGAAAGCGTTTAATTGTGGCTGGCTTACAATCCAGAGGTTTAGTCCATTATCATCACGGTAGGAAGCATGGCAGCGTGCAGGCAGACATGGTGCTGGAGAAAGAACTGAGAGTTCTACGCCTGGATCAGCAGGCAGCAGGAAGAGAGAGTGAGCCACTAGGCCTGGCTTGAGCTTCTGAGACCTCAACACTGCCCACCCACAGTGACACACTTCCTCCAACAAAGCCACACCTACCCCAATAAGGCCACACCTCCTAATACGGGCACTCCTTATGGGACCTATGGGGGCCTTTTTCATTCAAACCACCACACATGGTAAATGCCTTAATAAATGTCAGCAGATGGATATCCCCCTCAGCCTCCATGGGCCATGTGCCCACTTCCTCTTTTCCTAATTGAAGCCCTGTCTGTGGCCACAGTGTTGGGCTCTACTATAGTCAAGGTAGCTGAGATGTTCTTAGAGGTCTTGGCCCATAATGATTTTTGTCCACATCTGAGACATAATTGCTCAGTGTTTCCAAAGCTCTGTCTTAGTGATTTTTCCTGCTGCTGAGATAAAAACACCCTGACAGAAACAGCTCAAGGGAGAGAAGGTTGGTTCGGTTCACAGCTCCAGGGCACAGTCCATCACAGTGGGCAAGCATTGATAGCAGGGGCTTGAGGCAGCTATGTAGCCAGGAAGCAAAGAACAATGACATCTACCGATCAATCATCATCTACCTACCTACCTACCTACCTATCATCTGTCTATCTCTTATCTGTCATGCATCAATTATAAGGTTGTACACCCCCTAGGAGGACCATGACCACAGCACACTCTTCCTCACTTTGGAGGACTCTGTGACCACCCCCCATGTCTCAAGGCTGTAACAGACTTTATCAGATCTCCAGTTCCCAAATCATGATAAAGAGACTTATCATTAGTTGTGAATGCTTGACCTTACTGTATGATTATCCCACTAGCTCTTATAACTTAATTTAACCTGTTTCTCTTCATCTATGTCTTGCCTTTGGGGCTTTTTACCTTTCATTCTGTATGTCCTACTCCATGGCTGGCTGGCTGGCAGCTGCCTGGATGGCTGGCCCCAGGCACCTTCCTCTCTTTCTTCCTCATTCTTTGACTTATTGAATCTAAATTCCTCCTCCTACTTATTCTCTCTCTGCCCACCAGCCCTGCCTATCCCTCTACTGTTAGAGGAGACTGCTTGTTTGTTCCAGCCACCCAGAACTGAAATAACCACACAGAAACTGTATTAATTAAATCACTGTTTGGCCCATTAGCTCTAACTTCTTATTGGCTAACTTTTACATCTTAATTTAACCCATTTCCATTTATCTGTGTATTGCCACATGGCTGTGGCTTACCTGGTAAAGTTCCATCTGGCTCCAGTGGAGCTACATGGCTTCTCTTCACTCCGCCTTCTTTCTCCCAGCATTCAGTTTAGTTTTCTCCGCCTACCTATATTCTGCCCTGTGTAGGCCTAAGACAGTTTCTTTGTTAATCAATGGTATTCACAGCATACAGAGGGGAATCCCACATCACTCTACTGCCTAGCTATTTGCTGTTCAGCTTTTTATTAGAACAATCAGGTGCCTAAGACAGGCAAGGTAAAACAGCAACACATCTTTACATAATTAAACAAATGCAGCATAAACAAATTTAACACACCTTTGTCTAGTTAAACAAATGCAATGTAAACAAATCAACACACCTTTACATAGTAAAATATTCCACAACATAAGCAAATGGAACACATCTTTATGTAGTTAAAGTAATATTCCACAACATAAGGTCTGATCTCCGGGGATGTTGGTAGGACCTCCAGAAATGCTGTGGTGTATTTACCAAAGAATATTGCCCAAGCATGAGTTAAAGCCAGCAGAGAGTCTTTATTAGTCATTCAGTGACCACTGGGTGTCCGGGATCCCAGTGCAGCACTGAGCCTTTCTCAGGGTGAGCTTTCAAGCACAAAAACCGTGTCTTAGGTTGACAGACTTTGGTTAACAAGAGTAGTCAGCCAGAGGCAGAACTACAGAAGCCAAAAAGCAAGCTCAGTACATTTAGAGAGTTTCCCAGAACTATGGACTTTGATGGATTAGGTCTTTGTTTCATTTTGGCCAGTGGTGTTGTCTACAAGCTAAGTTTTATAGCCTGAATGGTACTTCCATCATGGAGTCTGTTGTGCAAGGGTTTGGGGACCTGTTACCATGCTGAGACATTTCACTTTTACAAAGATCACAAGACATGTAACGTGATTGCCCTGACTGTGAGTGGAAACTAGCCTTGTTATTTTTCAATTTTAAACAATACTTGCTACATTTCCGCATCAATATCAATAAGAAAAACACATGTGGAAGTTCTTTGACACCGGGGACTTGTGAGACAAACAGCGTAGTTGGTAAAGTGCCTGAGGAAGGATCTCTAGCCTCCACGCACACCTGCACCCACACTCTCATGTGCAAACACTTGCACACACGTGCACACACACACACTCACACACACAGTTCCTTAGCACCATACGTGGTGGTATACAACTGTAACCCCAGCACTTAGGAAGCTGAGGCAATAGAATCACAAATTCAAGGTCAGCCTGGGTTGCAAAGAAATACCTTGTCTCAAAACACCAGATCACACACACAAAAATAATAGATAGATAGATAGATAGATAGATAGATAGATAGATAGATAGA
>LOEQ01000677.1:46266-57212 GCA_001685075.1 Bramus lutescens | reverse complement strand
TGGATGGATGGGTGGGTGGATGGATGGATGGGTGGGTGGATGGATGGATGGATGATCCTGTCCAAATACATTTGTCCTCTGACTTATTCAACTATCCACAGAGATTTCAGCAGTGTTTTAATTTAGTTATGCAGTACTTCAGGCACACTGTCAAGGTTAAATATTCCCCACGTCAGTACATTAGTGAGAATGAAATCACTTGTTGGACTGTAACTTTTGAGTCAGCTGAGAGCTGCCTGTGTGGTCTAAACCGAGCTCAAGAATTTAACATTATAGGGATGGAAGGACAAAACAGGTTTCTCAACTGCAGGTTTCTCAGCTAGCAGGACTCAGAATCTCCGTGATGTTTTGCATAGAGACAAGAATATACAGATGCTAATCTCATGCAGCCCTGCTACTATGGCTTCCAGAAAGGAAGCTGGCTCCTCAGTGTAACACTGTAGCTCGGGAAGGTGGTGGGGATCCAGAGGTGTTAAAGGGTGTGGGCACCAGAGTAGGAAGTCATTCACCCCTCACCCAACTAGTTCTGATTGCTCTAAGAAAATGTTCCCACATACCTTTCAATTATGAATTATGAATCGTGTCCCATCTGCCACTGAAAGGAGACAGAGAGATCTGAAATCAGAAAGACTCTCTGATGAAAAGAGCAACAATGTTTGCAGGTTAAGGACAACATGTTATCCATGGTGACAGCTTCCAGTTTTCTCTTTACAAGGCTGGGTGGCCTAGCGTGGTGACACATTCCTGCAATCACAGACCTTGGGAGGTGGAGGCAGGGTGTGGACTCTGCTCTGAAACCCTGTGAGTTCCAAGGTCAAAGCAAATGAGAAGCACTTTGGAGCTGCAGCCCTCAAAGCCACCTCACTGCTGGCCTTGACTTTATCCAAAGTCACTTCTAGGTGAAAACGTCAACCTCCTCGCAAAGACATCTTATTGGAGGCGCACAAATAGAACGCTAAGGCTTAAAGACAGAAGATGCTGTGCCTAAATTAGACTCAACACAGACGTGTGTTTATTTTGTTTAAAATCTGGCTCCTGAATTTCTCAACAAAACGTATGCTGCAAAATAAGACTGTCCTCAGAAAGGGAGCACAGAGGGAAACAAGAAGGTGCTGAGAGGAATCCCTCATGGAAGATTAAGACTAGAAGTCAAGAGCAACAGGAAAAGCGATATCACTGACATTTAAAGTTATTTCTATGATAGAAGAGTCGTGGTACGCACACAGGGAGAATGAAGCCTGTGTTAAAGGTGAAAACGGAAGTTAGCGGTGGCCTGGAAGCCTCCACACAATCCCACAACTGCAGGGCTCTGAAGAGACTGGCAGGACACCACAGCTCACGGTTGTCCTGACTGTCCAAATGCTCCAAAACAAACTTACTGCTTGCTTTGGCATTTTAAAAATCCTATAAGGGTCACAGGTAGTAGTGCTAGTAACCCTAGTACGCAGAAGGCTGAGGCAGGAGGACTATGTGTTTGAGACTCTGGGAAGGACTTTTAAAGTTTGAATTGTTTTATATTGCTACTAACATGAGATCTTGGGGTGAACAAGAAAGGAAAGGTTATGGTTTAATAGAGATGTGTTTGTGTGTCAAGTTGACCTTGTCTCAAAAAAAAATCAGAAAACCAAAAATTATGGCTCGAGTCATAACTCGGCAGAGTGCTTTCTTCTATTCAGGAAGCCCTGGGTTTGATCCCCAGCACTGCACAACGCAGGTGAGGGCTGCATGCCTGTGAACTTAACCGGAGGATCAGAACTTCAAAGTCACTCTCTGCCGCACAGGGAAGATCAGGCCAGGCCAGCCTAGGCTAGAAACTGAGAGCAAGAGAGGAGCCTGTGCCTGAACTAATGGTTAGATTGACAGATTTGCAGTTGTCATCTGAGTGGAATATATGTGATAAGTGGAACAAGGGTGCACTTAAATGGAACCTTTGAGGTCATCTGTATGCATTACCGAACTGCTTTAGAATGACAGAAGACTGGGCATTTAAAATAGAAAAGAAAAAAGCCCAACGATGAACAATAACATAACAAAAACAAATGGATCCTAGTCTATTACATGCCACAGAAAACGATGATTCATGATTACATAATCACGTGAATAAACAAATGGAGAGAGGAGGCATCTCCCCCACATAATGGAAGGCCAAATGATAAACACAAAAAGCAAGAAGGACACTGGAGAATCTCCAGTTAGCAACTATTATGGTAATCATTCATCGAGGACACGTTAATGAATGTTAAAACCAGAGGGCGAAGGTTTAATAACAAACAGAATTTACACTAGTCTCAAAGTGCTACCAACTTACAACAAAAAACCAATGAAGTCAATTGTCCAAAGAACTTGAAAAGTTACTTCCCCAAAGAAGATATTCAAATGTCCAATAGAAACATGCAAAGGTATTCAACATCTCTAATCACTAGTGAAACCCCAAGTATAAGGAGGCACCAGCCCATACTCATTAGCATGTTGCTATCACGACAGGCAAGGAGGAAGGAAGGCAGAAAGAAAAAGGAGGGGAAGCAGAAGAAAAAGATGAGGGAAGAGAAATACAGAAAAAGTGGAAGCCCTGTATAATAGTCGTGGAAATGTAAAATGGTACCGCTGTGTGGAGGGAAAAAACACAGCCACTCCTCAAAACATTTGGAAATAGCATTGCCACGTAATCCAGCAGCTCTCCTTGTGAGTCAATACCCAGGGTTAGCATGGGTCTTTGAGATCTGAAAACAGCTAAAATGCAGGAGCAGCCCAAGCATCCACAAACCGACGAGAAAGTGATGAACCAGGGATGGTGTGCAGTCCTGACCTGGAGGAAATCCTGACATACACAGCAAGGCAGCTACAAAATAAGAAATCAGGTACTGAACATAGACTAGTGGCAGCCAGGCTTAGGAGAGAGAGAAAACAGGAGTTATTGTTTAATGGGTGCAAAGTTCAGTTTCAGCATAAACAGTTCTAGAGATGATAGTGAAGCTATTGCACAACAGAAATGTGCCCTGATGCCACTGAACAGTGTGTTTAAGGATAGTTAATACACTTTTGGGGGAAAAAAGCCCACTTAACATAATTACTGATTGCAAGGGGAAAGAGCAATTCTATGCTAGAGAAACCTCAGTGTTGCTCTTGAGTCCAATGACTCCTGCTTAACATCAGCAGCCATAGAACGGACCAGAACCATGTAGAAATCTGGTGGGATGGGATGTGAAGAACACAGAATTACTCCTGAGATTACCAGAACTGCATAGTTCAAATCAAATCACAGCCAGAATATTAGACAACCACCAGAAGTGTGATGGCAAATGTTTAATGACTAGTGCCATGCAACCCCNCTTAAATACCCACAGTCAATGGCCAACAGGTGAAAATCCCATCCTCTGATCCTCAAGGCAAAGCACAGCTTTTAGTCACTTCAATTAGAAGGCTCTAGACAGGGAAGAGCAGCTGAAGGCCAGGACTCAATTGGTCCCAACAGACCAGCTTCCCAGAAAGGAAAAAAAAATTAACCTGATTGGTAGCATTTCTATATTGTCAAATAGTCCCATAGCCTGACATCACCTTGCTTGCAAAATTTGTAAACACTGAGCCATAAGTTCTTGTTCTCTGTCAAAAGCCAGCCACAGAATATCAGCTTGTACAGGATAAGTACCATGAACTTCAAAGGACACTGAAGAATTGTTTCAAATAGAAGTGGACTGAGAAGTTCTCAGCATGCAATAGAACTCGTGGTTTGGGGGATGTTTTTGCTATGAAAGATATGGTGGAATCAAGCATTGGCACCCCATGGGGGTCTGTGGACTATATACCAAGATCCCATTAGCATTCCTCAAATGGGTTGGATGGCGACCCCTGGAAAGACATCCATATCCTAACTCTATGAACCTATGGATATGACCTTATTTAGAAGGATCTTTGAAGGTTTGACTGAATGGAGGCTTTTGAGCTGGAATGACCCTGGATAACCCACATGAGCACTTAACCCAATCATAAGCACCCCATAAAAGACAGAGGACAGAAAGAAAGAGAAGCCACATGAATACACACCCTCAGAGACTAGAGCAGAGGTTCCACCATCAATACTGACATCCAGGGAAGATTCTCTCTTGGAGCTTTTGAAGGGATCATAGTCTTTTCAACTCACTAATTTCACACATCTCCAATTCGCAACTGCGAGAATAAATCTTTGCTATCTTAAGCTACCCGCTTCGTCACTAGTTCTTCAGAAGCCCTAAGAATGAATGACCTTTCTTCATTGTTCTGCTCGTATTGTGAACAAGCAGGAAGACATGAACACTGGCATATTCAAGGTGGTAGAACATGGGGTCAGCACTGACCTCAGTTGTAGGGAATGTTCTCACACGAATCATGGAAGCCATGTGTGGTAGTACATGCCTGTCATCCTAGCAGTTGGAAGGAAAGAAAGGGGAATCAGGAGTTCAAGAGGTCACCCCCGATACAGAATAGTCTGAGGTCAGTGTAAACTGTATGAGGCCCTCTCTAAAAGAAGGCTGGGGGAAAAAGCAATCCCTTTTGTGTACAGTGTTTCAACTTTACGAAAAGGTGGACATTATTTTTAAAGAAAAAGGTATTCTCCATCCTAGGAACACAGCAAAGTGGAGGAAGTGTGGGAGTAGAGTATTTAGGGATTTACTTTGGGGCTTTCTGGTGACGCCTCTGGAAAACACTCCCATCCATCCCTAGTGGTTTCCAGGCGAACTTCGGTCTGACCTCTCTGGTCTTCCGTAACCAACTGCTTTGCTGGATTTTCAGATGACTTCAAAAGGGCAAATTTTTAACTGCTATAGCTGAATGCTCAGAAAGAAAAAGTTATAATAAATTAAAAAGCTTCATTCCTGCCCTTCTTCAGACTTTAAGAGGAACCCAGGCAAATGAATCACAATCACTTGTTCAGTGCTGTGGTGGAGCAAGCTCCTGCTTGATGTCTACCGTGTTTCCATGGCCTGAGCAAGAAATCCGCCTAGACCCTGCACTCCAAGCCCCACATTGACCTCTGGTGTTCAGCTAACAAGCCTGTCTGCAAGCTTGCTCACTCTGACTGTTTGCAGTGACTGTTCCCTAGTGTTTGGAGGACAGATCTAATCACAGGCGTTCTGTCCCATTTACATCTGCACTCAGATGTGTCAGGCTCCTTGTCCCATATTTTACTTCAGAAAATATGGTCAGCTCAGCTCTCTTTGTGTCTAAATCGTCCTGGAAAAGAAACCACTGCATGTGTGTGTAGGGGTGTGTGTGTGTTCTGCTGAGGTTTTTTTTTTTTGCTTTGTTTTGTTTTGTCAGATTTTGTTTTTTTTGTTTTGTTTTGCTTTGTTTTTCAAGACAGAGTTTCTTTATATAACAGCCCTGGCTGTCCTGGAACTTACTTTGTAGACTAGGCTGGCCTCAGACTCACAGAGATCTGCCTGCCTCTGCCTCCCGAGTGTAGGGACTAAAGGCGTGCGCCACCATCCACCAACCGACCAACCCACTTACTCTGTTGTTTTGTCAACCAAAACTTGACCTCGAGCAAACTGCTCAAAGTCTCCTCAGACCCTCACTTATTACTGCCTGGAGGACCAGTTTCCAGCCGCACAGGGCTCAAAAGGAAACCATGGAGTTGACCAATACTAGACATTTTTATCTGAGGGAGAAAGACACTCAGACACTCACTTGATGGTTTCCTTCTTTATTCTCTATTCTTCTCTGTTCGTTTTCGTGTTCTTTCTGTGTTCTTTCTACTGTATACTTTTTTCTACAACTTACACACCCCAACAAAGTTTTTTGAGCAATATAGGAATTATAATACGGTTACATTCTGTTTTTCAAGTGAATGATTACAATGATTTAAAAATAACTGCATGTTTTCCATATCCCTTACATGATTAAACATTTTACGTATTACGGGTGAAAAACAAATTATCCCAAGAACCCACATATATTCATACCCAAGAAACTTGTTATAGATTAACTGTGTGGGCAACAAGGTCTTCTTCTCAGTTAGGTCTTTTACTGGCAGGCTACATTTTGCAGTTACAAAGAAAAGGGCAGTTACTTTATTACTTATCTTGAAAAGTAATCTTATAAGGAATCTTTAAGGAATCACAAACCTAAGCTTTTATACATGAAAAAGAACCAGTTAGCTCTACTTTAAATCTTTAGGGTACGTACCCACTCACCAATAGTCTTTTATATCAGGAGACTGAGAGCAAAAATGGGTACAAGGAATTAATCACCTTTGGCTATCAACCAGTCCTAGCAAGAAAAGTGCAGCAAATAGTAAAAAATCGACCGCTTTGTTCTTGTTTCCTGACCTTGAAGAGAACTTTAAATTATCTTTTTGGATTTTTTTACCTCAAAACTATTTGATGAAAATATACTAGTCTAACTTTAAGTTATTTTTAAAGCTTTGTTTCGGCTATTATGCACTCTGAAACCTGTGATCACATCTCCTAACATTAAGGATAAAAGAAATTAAACCAGCTGGGCTACCGGGACTCAGTTATTTTTCTTAATCATTAACCTAAGCCACAGTCTAAACAGCTCCTCAGTAGAAACTCATGTGTCCTAGCTGTGTGACACTTCCTTGTGTTTGTTTTTAATCACCAAAACTCTATTTAAACTAATATGATTTATAATCAATTATACAGTAGAACATAAGAATAAATCATCTTCATCGTAATCCGCAGGTAGACACACCCAGGGGAATCTCCCCACACCCATTCACACCCTGCCAGATACCAGAGAAAGATGTCAGCGACAAACATGTAAAGGCACAGCAGAGGCAGAAGACACACTGGGCTCTGTGGTCTCAGGGCCTTGCCTGTCTGAGATTGACCGGTTAGACAGTTTCCTCTCAGTGGGCTGATACCTTGAACTTCAGTTGCTACCTGCTGCTCCTCTGGCAGGGCCCCCAGCCCTCACTGTGACACTGTCCCAAGCCTCTTAGAATGAGCTCTTCACATATCACCTCTTTTAATGAGGTTCTGGTTCTGACAAGAATCTTCAATGGGGTGTCATTGGGAATGATGTGACCCTTCCGTCTACTGCTGCGCAACCCCATTCTGTGGGAACCTGTCCTTCCCGGAACATGCGTGGCCTGGTGACTCTGATATGATAGAGTTCTTTCTCTAGCCGCTCTGAGTCTCATGAATAGTCTCACCAGGCTAGTAAAATGTCAAGACCTATGTAACTTAACTTTAGTAAATGTCTTTCCCACACAATGCTAAATGGTTTATATGAGGAAACCTCCTCATCTGCATCTAGTAAAATATATTAAGACATTTCCAAAAGCTAGGAAAGGCAAAACTCCTTGGAAAATCCAGGTTGTTTTTTTTCATTTTCTTTTGGGATAGGGTCCTGTGTAACCCAGGGTATCCTCCCACTTGCTGTGTAGCTGAGGAGCCGGACCTCCTGGGTACGGGGTTGTTGCGTGGATGTCACCGTATACGGTCTATGTGGTGTATTACCTGGGATAGGAAACAAGTGTTAATTAAATGCCCAATGTGGTGAATGTGCTGGGCCGGGGAGATTCTCTTTTCTTTTTCCTGCTTTTGTGATCTGCCCCAGCTTTTCTTTTATGAGCCTCTGGCTCACAACTGTTAACCGCAATTCCTAAATCAACAATCTCTGGGGGGAGAAACAAAACAAAACTGAAAGCTCTGAAAAATCGAGAGCTTCCTCTCTGTAATTAAGCTGACCTGAAGTGAGACCTATTTATCTGCGTCTAAGTGTGGCAATAATAACATTGGCTCCTCCAGGACACGGCAGGCAGAGGGGGTGGGGTTACAGCATTCAGTGTACACCCTTGTCACCTCCTCAAATCCAGACACTTTTTTCCTGACTGTCATAGCACACCAGGCCTAAGAGTTTTAGCTGTGTGCTTCTTCCCTGAGCATTTTAGGTGCGTACTTGGTCTTTGGTGTGGAAGCTGCCTGAGGTTTGCTGCTGTTTCTTGTGCTCGGAGCTGCCCTGCTCCCTCCTCCTCCATTGCCTTCTGTGTGCCTCATTTCACCAAAGACGAAAGTTGCCTCCTCCAGGTGGAGTTTCCTGGTAGTCTGGTCCTGAAGACTCCTTTAGATTTAGAGCGCATTGGCCCATAACAAACCTGTGTGAGCTTGAAAGAGACTTAATGACTGGAAACTCTGCACATATGCCCCCCACCCCACCCCCAGTCTCCCTCATGATTTCTTCCATAGTCCTAGGCCAGCTTCCACAGACTTACACAACCATAGCTATCCTGCCCCCATCTCCACCCCCAGAACCCACCACAACTGTGGTTCACAAACAAAGTTCACTTCCTACAGAATGTCCAACACCACCCTCCCTCCAGAACACTCAGGAACCAGGGGAACTGAAGGCTTGAGCCCTGGGGTTAACTGGCTCAAACCTGATCCGTGTGTGCATAGACTGAGTTTGAGAACTGTTTATGTTAACAGAGATCAAAGGTGGCTGTGAAACCCGAAAGGCAGAATGTGTTTAATAATAGATGTTAATGACAGGTGAAGCCACAGTAGCCACAGCAAAGGGGAACCCCAAGTATGTTTTTTGTCATATGGCTAATAAATGTTCTGCAATTTTCACTGAATCTCGACCCTTGGTTAATATTTTTTTCTATATTTAAAGGCACCTTATAAACCAGATGGGATGGTTAGTGTTAATTGTTGTCTTGACAGAATCTAGAATTCCTTGGGAGACGAGCGTGTCTGTGTGGGATTGATCATATTGATATGGACTGTGGGTGGGAAAATTCCCTAGCAGGACTAGTACTGTGAACTGCACAGTTGAGCACCAGCTTGCCTGTGTTCTTCTGTCTCTGATTCTTGACTCCGGATGCATTGTGACTGGCTGCCTCAAGTTCCTGTCACACTTCCTAACATGAGAGACTGTAATCCTAACTGGGATCCAGAACACAGCCCTGCTCCTTCGTGTGGCTTCTGTCAGTTTCATCGCAGTGACAGAAAAACAAAACAAGATCCCGTATGTGACGCTGTGGCTCCTTCAGGGAAACCTGGGCCGCTTCTGACCCTTTCCCTGCCTCTCTCCTTTATCCACTCCCTCTCTTTTCTCACTTCCTTCCTTTTCTCCTGAAAACCACTTAAGATACAACTCTGGGCATGTGAATATAACCTACAGCTTGTTAAAAGATGGGGCATGAGATGGAGGGAGTTTCATGAACAAACCAAAAACAGGCTCTGGATGCCTTCTTGTTTCTATAGCTCAATCGTTAACACCTAGGAATAAACACATCAGTTGCCATAGTCTGTATCCTCATTACAACTAGGAAGCTGTGGTAGGTGACAAGAGAATTGTCCCCAGAAGAAATGGCCCCCTGAAACTTGTGAGCAAAGACTTACCTGAGCAAGGGTCCTCAAAGATATAACTCAGATATCCAGATGAAATCATCTCAGATTCTCTGAGTGAGCCTAACAAGAGGTCTTGTAGAGACATAGAAGAGAGGAATAAGAGGCACACAAGGAAAGGGAAAAACCCAGGATCAAGGTATCTATCTATAAGAGCATCTATGTGAGGGGCTGGACCAGACAAAGGACTCTCTGCTGGAGTCCACACCTGGGCTTTGGCCAGCGAGCTGTGGGAGGAGGAATTATACCATCAGTTTTCAACCTGTGGTGGGTCAAAGCCCTTGGGGTGTCGAACGACCCTTTCACAGGGGTAGCATATCAGATATCTACAGTATGATTCGTATCAGTAGCAAAATTACAGTCATGAAGTAGCAACAAAATAATGTTATGTTTGGAATCACCCCAGCATGAGGAACTAATTCAAGGGTTGCAGCATTAAGAAGGTTGAGACCCACTGGGTTATACTGTGACCATATCATGCTTGTGGTGACTGATTTGTTACGGTACCCTAGGAAGCAAATGTATAGGGCCTGTGTGTGTGACTTCGCCTGTCAATCTGAAAGTGAAAATAATACTGGTAGTCATAAAGTTTGTCTGTTTGGGACTTGAACATCAGACCAAAGAAAACTTCCCCGACACAGAGGGTTTGGAACTGTTTTTGACACATGATTCCTGGAAAATGTGGATATCAAGAACAGGGGCCCAGTAATGGCAATCATAATAAAACCATAATAATCATAATAATAAAAGAAAAAATAGAGGCAACGGTAGAGGAAAGATCAGAGTGTAAGAGTGGCCCACGAAAAACAGGTCTGAGTCTTGTTTGTTTTCACCGACCTTTCAACTTTGAATAATTATTCAGCCTTTGAACTTTAGAATGAGATATACAAGTTTTTTTTTAAATAAAGTTAGCAACTATTTAACCTCTGCCCCTGCAGCTGCTCTGATCCCCACCTCTGCCACCTGCAAGAGTGGCCCTTGCTAACTTCCCTTTTTCACACCTGAGCAGTGGCTCTCTCAGTCCTAGCCTTACATAACTTGGTTTTTTAGCTCAAAACCAAGTGGCCATAATTAGAATCCTCTGTCATTTATTTCAGTTTCTTGAAAGGGGCCATGGCATGAGTTTAAGCCGGTGTGCACGTTGTCTGTGGCTGGACAGCCCTTCAAGACTAGCAGAGGGGTCTCTTTGAAGAACGTGCACACAGAAGGGCAAGATGGTCATCTCCAGCACCAGGCAGCTTTCCAAGGTTTGCGTCTGTCCTCCAAGCGCACCGGCTCTCCTGAATCAAGTGTCTCTTGAGATGGAAAACCCCTGCTTCTCTTTACTGTATTATCTTACTTTCCACATACACTCTCTAATGTGGTTTGCATTAATTTATGACGGGGACATTTTTCCACTCCTCTGAGTAATTAGCTATTTGTCCCAACTTGATATTCTGAATAGCTCATACATTTCTTGCTGATTTGAATACTAATTCTGTTGACGACTGTAGTGAAAGGGGAGCGGGCCGCCTGCTTTTCGTCCCGCCCGGCTCCCATACGGCTAGCTTATACCCCAAAATAACAACACACAAACTGTATTCATTTAAGCAC
>LOEQ01000676.1:547963-559057 GCA_001685075.1 Bramus lutescens | reverse complement strand
GAGGTTGTTGCCTTGAGCCTACTCCGGCAGAAGTCACTGGCTTGGTCCTGCTCCAGTGGAGTTCGCTGGCTCTGACCTGTTTTCACAGAGGTCCCTAGCTCATGCCTGGTCCCAAAGAGGTCTCTTACTCAGGCCTGCTTCCTTGGCGGTCAATCCCTTGTATATGTTCTTGTGGCAGTTGCTGCCAAGGGCTTGCTCTGGCAGAGGTTGCTGGCTCAGGCATTCTCTGGTGGAGGTCCCTGATTTGAGCCTGTTCCAGGGGATGTCCCTGGCTCAGGCTACTCCTACAGAGGTCCCTGGCTTGGGACCAGTACCACAGAGGTCACTGGCTCAGGCCTGCTCCCTTGGCTATCACTCCCTCATACCTGCTCCTGCTCCTGTAGAGGTCACTGCCTCCAGCCTGGTCCAGCAGCGGTCTCTGGCTCAGGCGTGCTCTGGTGAAGGAGGTCCCTGGCTTGGGCCTTTTCCCACAGATGTTGTCCCTGGCTTGAGCTTGTTCCCACAGAGGTCCCCCAACTTCTAAGAATTTCAATTAGGTGGAAGGCTCTTGAATTTTGGTTGGATTTATGAACCATCCTAAATAGTCATATTGTTACCAATGAGTTCAAAGTGGTTGTTACCACCTACTCAAATGGTCCAATCAAGATAACAGCATCAAAATAGTTCACCAATGTGATATTTTGTGGAAGACACAGGTGACTGAGATCCCTTCAAAGTTATGACACATAGGTATGGAAAGGTAATATATCATTCATGTAAAACTCTGAAGAAAGACGGTCCAGTGCCATCTGTCCTATAATTTTAAAGAGTGTTTAGTGCATAATTTGAGGTTAAACATTTTCATTTTGCTGAAATTACACTAGAAATAACAATTATAGTTCATGAGGTCAGGAAGGAATTGGTAAATAAGATTAGCTTTCCAACAGAGTCTCCTACATCCTCATCAAAATGAAGAAAACTCAGGATTAGATTGATGAGTAAATTACTCAACCAATGCTTTGGGATCTTTTTTAGTAAACAAAGGATATGTATCTAAAGCAGGCTCCAGCACAAGAGCTGAGGGAGCGGCCACCTGTACCCATTCATGTCAGTGCTACTTTGCTCTCGATTTTGCCTGAACAGCAACAACAACAAATTCATCTTTGCCTCTTTTATCAATTTTAAAGTTTAGTCATGAAGTTTATATTCATTTCAAGAATTTGGTATCACTTCCTCAAGATTAATATCCTCCTTAATTATTGTGGCAACAATCCAAGTTAATGACCAAGTGACCCAAAATTGAACAGGGATCTTTCCCCCTTCTTTATATGTCTTTTCATCTTCTTTCTCAACTTTCCCATACTTCTTCACCTAAATTGACATATTCAGGAAATCAGGAGTCAAAACCAATTTGCATGATGTATAATAGTTGTGCTTTTAATACTTGTGCTCATACTTACATCTAAAATGATGCACTTGTCCAAAATAAGGCAAAGCCTTTCTGGTTTCTGCACCATTACTCTTTACTCACCTCTTTCTCCGAGAATCCTTACTCTCTCATCATCTAGCCAATTTCTGGTCCCTGTTCAAGAGCCACTTGTCACCACTGTAGAGATAGAAGATCCTGGGAGAACTGTGCTGATAAATGAGGCACACTAAAGACTCATGGAAGAGCCTATTTTATTCAGACCCCAAATAATTTATACTGGGAGGGTTAAGAAAGATTATGTGAGTAAAGTTCTGGTGTGCTAAAACTGTATACAATGAAAAAACAATCCACATGGGACAAAAACCTATTTTTCCATGAAAACATATAAAGCATAGTTTAATTAAACAAAAACAACAAACAATAATGGGTAGTATGAAGTAAACTCACTCCTAACTGCTATATTGTGAGAAACATAAAAACACATTCCAAGAACAATTCTGTTTTGAAAAATCTTAAGTAACAATTACTTTGTTCTGTTTTCTTGATGTGCAAACATAAGCACTCAAAATTCTCATTTTTACATTACTTCATCCAGGACAGTGTTCCAACAACAGACATGAAGAAAAGTGATTTTAAGAAAAAAAATATGACATCTACATAAAGAAAAATTTTTTGAAATATAGAGTCCCTCTCTTCTCTATCACATACATATCCATACATAAAGATATATGTGTATGTATATGCATTTATCTGCCTTTATTCCATTAACATACCGCATGAAAGTGCATATGACCTCCAAACCAGGACTTATAGGCACATCTGGTTCACCTGATATGGGTGCTAGGAACCAAAATTGTACGCCCAACAGCATCAGTGCTACTAAGTCAACTCTCCAGCTTCCAAAGATGTCATTATAATGCAGAAAATGAAGATATCCCTACCTCTTTATTTCTTCTGCCTTACATCATTTGCAGGCAATGAAAGTCCCTGCTACTTGTACAGGGAAAGAATGAGTGGATTTCAATCCTTTTGTAAATGGACTCGGTACATTGCTTATTTTAATTATTAACATAATTCTCTTGAGGTGAATGACCCTCACAAATGACTTAGCTGAGCAGAAATGAGTTCCCATTATACCTTGGGGAAAAAAATCACAAATTGACATATACTTTTAAAAAATTATTACTTGTCTTTCACATGAAAAAGTGTTTTGACTGAATGCATTTCTATATGAGGCTGTTGGATCCCCTAGAACTGGACTTACAGATAGCTATGAGCTTCTATGTGAGTGCTAAGAATTAAACTTGGGTTTTGTGGAAATGCAACCATCTTTCCAGATTCCCTTTTTGGATTTTTCTTGAGAAAATATCTCACTATATAACTAAGGCTACCCTGAAACTCAGTATCAGGTAATCAGGGTTAGCAGCAATCACATTAACTGATAAAATTCTCTGCCATTCTTTTGTGTTGCTGAGAATATGACAAGAGTATTTCATCCTCAGAATAAAGTAACATGACCCCCAATAATGGATGACAGGTATAAATAGCAGTTTCAATTGCAAATACATTTTATTATTCAAAATATCATGTGTTTCTGTATTCTTGGAATGCAATATGTTTACTTGAAAAGAAACAATCTTTTAACTAAGGAGTGGCTCTACTAACCTTATTCAAGCACTGGTGAGCTAGCATGGTGAAAAAAAAATGTATATGGAATGTAAGGCTTGACCTCATTTATTAGGTTCATGGGGATTTTCGCCAGTGTGAAATTTTTCATGATTTTGAAGAACAATGCAACACGGAAAGACTTTGCCACACTGATTACATTCATTGGGTTTTGGTTGCATATGATTTCTTTCAAGATTGTGAAGAGCACTGTTTTGTGTAAAGTCTTTACTGTATTGATTACATTCATAGGATTTGTCTCCAGTATAAGTTCTTTCTTTTATATGAAGGGGACTGCTACATGCAAAGTCTCTACCAAATTGATTATATGTGTAGGGTACAGTATGACATCTTTCATGACTCTGAAGATGACTTTTACGTGCAAATGCTTTATCACATTGATTACATTCATAAGGTTTCTCTCCTGTATGACATCTTTCATGCCTGCGAAGGTTACTGTTGCACGCAAAAGTTTTACCACATTGATTACATTCATAGGGTTTCACTCCAGTATGAATTCTTTCATGACTAAGAAGATGACTCTTCCTTGCAAATGTTTTGCCACATTGCTTACATTCATAAGGTCTCTCTTCTGCATTACTAGTATGAATGAGAAAATTCTTCTCCAGTGCAAAGGATTGAGCAGGTTGATTACATAGATAGGGTTTCTCTTCAGTATGTCTTCTTTCATGACTAAGAAGATTACTCTTCTGTGCAAAGGCTTTACCACATTGCTTACATTCAAAGGGTTTCTCTCCAGTATGAACTCTTTCATGACTTCGAAGATTACTCTTCTGTGCAAAGGCTTTACTACATTGATTACATTCATAGGGTTTCTCTCCAGTATGAATTCTTTCATGACTGCGAAGATCACTCTTCTGTGCAAAGGCTTTACCACACTGATTACAACCATAGGGTTTCTCTCCAGTATGACTTCTTTCATGACTAAGAAGATTGCACTTCTCTGCAAAGGCTTTACCACATAAACTACATTCATAGGGTTTCTCTCCAGTATGAATTCTTTCATGAATGAGAAGCTTGTACTTGTGTGCAAAGGCTTTACCACAGTGATTACACTCATAGGGTTTCTCTCCACTATGACTTCTTTCATGTCTGTGAAGATGACTCTTTTGTATAAAGGTTTTACCACATTGATTACATTCATAGAGTTTCTCTCCAGTATGAATTCTTTTATGAATTTGAAGATAACTGGAACATGCAAAGGCTTTATCACATTGTGTACATACATAGGGTTTCTTTCCAGTATAAATTCTTTTATATATTTGAAGATAACTGGGACTTGGAAAGGCTTCATCACATTGGTGATATTCATACTTCTTCACATTAAAATGAGTTCTATTTACTTGATGAAGACTGTGACATGCAGAGACCTTATCACTTTGATTATATTCATAGGGTTTTTCTTCCAAATGAGTTCTTTGGTGTACTTTCAAAGAGGAATCATAGCTAAAGGCTGTATCATGCTGATTATATTGATAGAGCTCTTCTTCATTATTGGTTGTTTTGTGTGTTTGAAGATACATGGGATGGCTAAAGTCCTTAGTACAAAGATCAAGCTTATCAATTTCTATTCCCATATGAGTATTTTCATGTCTTTGAAAAGAACTGGAATAACTCAGAGTTTTACAACACTGATTGCATGTATAACATACACTGTGAGTCACACTGCATGAGCAAAGTGAACCAGGACAGACAGATGGACTTCCATATTCCTTGTTCTCATAAGGGTTTTCTCCAATGTGAGAGTGTAAACTTGTATCACAGCCATCATGTCTTCTCGCAGTGGGGACTACAACATTTCTTCTAACTGTTCCAGGAGGAAAAGAGGTATATTGCTTCTTTCCATATCCCTGATGCTCATATGGCTTGTATCCAGAGTGACAGTTGATATGCCTATTAAAGGAACAATAGCAAATAAAAGGTTTTTTACTTTACATTCATATAGTTTAACATTCTGTGCCTCAGACATGGTATATGGATTTAGGATTCTACATCAAGAAAAATTCCTTGTCTCTCCTAAAGTGTTCCTCTCACTAAACTATGCTAAGTCACTCAATATAAGTGTATGAGGACCACTAGCTTTAATATGGAAGATTTGCTTATAAAAGTCCTTGGATATACTCTAATCCCCTTATCAATGTGTATACCTTAAATGATGATTGAACAGCATAACAATTCTACAACATGCCTCTTGTATGGCTGATATAAATTGTGACAACTGTTATAGCATTGTTTCCTTGTCTTATCCATAAAAGAATACTTTCCACACAGTGATGAGCTTCCTGACATTGGGATATGTGGTGTGAGAATTTAATAGCCATCACACAGCTGTGCTAATTTACACTGTTGCTTTTTTTTTTTAAAGTTCAGGGTACATTAACATTTCTCCAAAGGTACATATGTATCAGCTTGCACATGAAAATTACCTTCCATTTCTTCTAGAACTTTGACAATGTTCTTCAATATTGTGGTCTTCCCTCTTGCAACCTAAAATAGAGTACCAGAAAATGTATGTGATACATTACTGGAAATTAGGCACAATTGAAGTTGCTATCGTTTGTGAGTCTTTGAACAATGCCTGATTTATTCATTAGATTCTTCTTCTTTCACATTTAATATAACAAAAGAGCACCAATCTCCAAGAAAGGCTTTTCCCCTTAAGCTAAAAAGTAACAGAAAGTTCACATTCCTACCTATAGAAATGAGGTTCCAGTAGGTTTCCAGCATCACATCTTTGTAGAGACTCTTCTGGAAAGGATCCAGCAAAGCCCACTCTTCATGTGTGAAGTTCACATGTACATCCTCATAGGTCACGGCCTCCTAAAGTATCCCATATATGTACATAATAGAAGTGTTGAGACTGACTGCATTACAAAAGTACATTTCATTGAGAATATATTTACATAATTTATCATGTTCAATGTATACTATGATAGAGTCTTAAAATACTGACCACAGTCCCCAAAACATTTTAAAAGGAAACAGAAAAGGAGACTCATGCCTTCTATTTCTGTGGACACAAAATAGAATAGGGCATTGCCGGAGAAATGCCTAGTAAGATATACAGAGAGACATGCAATAGATTAGCGCTATTTAGTATACATCAGCAAAATTTAATCAAAATTATTAACTTAAAAAAAAGATAGATTAAAGGTTGGTGGGGTGCTGACCTTTAATCCTGAAGCTCAGGAGGCAAAGACAAGTGATACTCTGATTTCCAAGCCAGCCTGGTCTGTGCACAGATTTCCAGGACAGCCAGAGAGACATAGTGAGACCTTGTCTCAAATAGACAAGCAAATAGAAAACACTCAGAGGTTCACTCAAAAGTCCTGCATAGAGTTAAAACATTCACTCCAATTCAGTACTTCTCAATCATAAACTGAATTGACTCCTAGTAAACTATAAGGCTAATAATTTCTAGGAATAAGTGTATTTTTAATAAGTTACTAAGTGACAGATCAAAGAGTTCTCAAAAAATTAGTCAATACTGAGACTAAAAAAATAAAAATGATGGACTATATAAAGTTGTGTCAACACATAAGATCACCTGATGCAAAAGAGGTCCTAGATCCGTTCTCAGCACCAACTATTCCTATCATCAGGTCAAGAGAATCCAATGCTCTCTTCTGACTTCAGTAAATATCAGGCAGTCAAGTTCCAATTGCAAATATTTGCCAGCCAACAGGAAAGCCTCCTGTGAGCAGGCTGCTCTATCACCACTCCCTATCTGCCCCCAAATCCACCCAACCACCACCACCTCCACTGTTCCCTGGGAAACAGACACCACCTGCACCAACTGGACCAAGAGGTGAGTGACTGACCTCCAAGCTGGACAGTTCAGTCTCTAGATCCTACACCCTGGGCACATCCTGTGCCCCTCCCACACCAATCGTGGCCACACTACCTTGCCAACAGAAAAGACTTCTGTGGGATGGCTGCTCCACCAGCTCCCACATGGGATCCTGTAAACTACAAGTCCCACCCTGTCCCCAAACCCACCCATCTCCTGTGACCTCAGAGGAACCCTGGGACACAGACACCTCCTACACTGATTGGACCAAGAAGCAAAGACACTGTCTGCACCAACTGGAGGAAGAGATGAGTAGACACCACTGCAAGAATACATCCAGAAACCTAAATAACAATATGGCACCACCAGAACCTAGTGGTTCTAAAACAGTAAGACCCGAACATTCCAATGCAGAAGAAGCAGAAAAAAAAACTTAAAAAAAACTTTATGATGATGATAGAGACCTTAAAAGAGGAAATGAAAGATTCCCTTAAAGAAATGAAGGAAAAGACAAACAAAAATTGGAAGAAATCAATAAATTTCTTAAAGAAAGAAAGAAAAAAAAACAAGAAAAAGCAATCAAACAGGTGAAGTAAACAGTTCAAGACTTGAACATTGAAATAGATGCAATAAAGAAAACACAAGTCAAGAGGATTCTGGAACTGGAAAATCTGGGTAAATGGACAGGAACTACAGATGTAAGCATAACCAACAGAATGTAAGAGTTGGAAGAGAGACTCTCAGGCATTGAAGATACAATAAAGGAAATAGATTCATTGGTCAAAGAAAACATTTAAGGCCAACAAAGTCATAACACAAAACATCCAGAAAATCTGGGATACCATGAAAAGACTAAACCAAAGAATAATAGGGATAGAAGGAGGAGAATACCAGCTCAAAGGTATAGAATATTCAACAAAATCATACAAGAAAACTTTCCCAATCCAAAGAAGAAAATGGCTATTAAGGTACAAGAAATTTAAAAAAAAACATCAAATTGACTAGACCAAATAAAAAGTCCCTTCACCACAAAATAATAAAAACACTAAATATACAGAATAAAGAAAGAATATTAAGAACTGCAAAGGAAAAAGGCCACATAACATATAAAGGTAAAGCCATCAGAATAGTACCTGACTCTCAATGGACACTCTGAAAGCCATAAGGTCCTGCACAGACATTAGGTAGATAGAAAGAGACCATGGATGCCAACAAAACTTTCAATCACCATAGATGGAGCAAACAAGATATTCCATGACAAAACCAGTAAAAATGTAAACCTTACCAAAATAGTAAAAATGGCAATCTTTCCAAAAGCGATCTACAGATTCAATATAATCCCCATCAAAATCCCTACACAATTATTTACAGAAATTGAAAGAACAGTATTCAACATAATATGAAAAAAACAACAAAAAAAAAACAAGAATAGCTAAAAATAATCCTGTACATTAAAGGACCTTCCAGAGGCATCATCAGACTTCAAATTGTACTATAGAGCTATAGAAATACTAACAGCTTGGTACTGGCATAAAAACAGACATGTGAACCAAGGGAAGCAAATTGAAGACCCTGACATTAATCCACACACCTATGAATACCTGATTTTTGACAAAGATGTCAAAATTGTGCAATGGAAAAGAGAAAGCATCTTCAAGAAATGGTGCTGGCATAACTGGTTGTTGACATGTAGATGATTGCAAATAGATCCATAACTATCACCATGTACAAAACTCAAGTCCAAGTGAATCAAAGACCTCAACATAAATCCAGCTACACTGAACCTGATAGAAGAGAAAGTAGGAAGTAGCCTTGAACACATTGGCACAGAACACTTCCTAAGTATAACCCCAGTAGCACAGACACTGAGAGCAACAATCACTAAATCCCAAAACTGAAAAGCTTCTGTAATGTAAAGGACATGGTAAATAAGACAAAACAAGAGCCTACATACAGAAAGGGAAAATATCTTCATCAACCCAACATCTGACAGAAGGCTGCTATCCAAAATATATAAAGAGCTCAAGAAACTAGACATCAAAATACCAAACAATTCAATTAAAAATGGGGTACAGATCTAAACATAATTTCTCAACAGAAGAATCTCAAATGGCCAAAAGATATTTAAGGAATTGCTCAACATCCTTACTCTTCAGGGAAATGCAAATCAAAGCAACTCTGAGTTGCCATCTTGTACCTGTCAGAATGGCTAAGATTAAAAAATACTGAGGACAGCATATGTTGGAGAGGATGTGGAGTAAGAGGAACACTCCTCCACTGCTGGTGGGAGTGCAAACTTGTACAGCCACTTAGGAAATCAGTATGGTTACTTCTCAGAAAATTGGGAATCAATCTACCTCAAAACCCAATGATACCACTCTTGGGCATAGATCCAAAGGATGCTCAATTATACCACAAGCACACTTGCTCAGGAATGTTCATAGCAGCATTATTCATAATAGCCAGAACCTGGAAACAACCTGATGCCCCTCAACTGAAGAATGGATAAAGAAAATGTGGTACATTTACACAATGGAGTATTACTCAGCTGTAAAAACAAACAAACAAAAAAATGACATCATGAAATTTGAAGGCAAATTGATGGAACTAGAAAAACCATCTTGAGTGAGGTACTCCATACTCAGAAAGACAAACATGGTATGTATTCACTCATAAGTGGATATCAGATGTAAAGCAAAGGATAAGCAGACTACAGTTCACAGCTCCAGAGAAGCTAGGTCACAAGTAGGACCCTAACAGGGACACATGGATCACCCTGGGAAGGGGAATTTGAGGAGATCTCCTAGGTAAACTGGAGGAGAGAGGGGTAGTAGAGGGGCTGAAAACATGAGGGAATGGAATTGTCAAGTTGGGGGAGGGATGGAGTGAGAAAGCAAAGACAGAGATATCTTGATAGAGGGAGCCATTCGTTATGGGGTTAGGAAGAAACCTGGTGCTAGGGGAAATCCCAGGAATCCACAAGTATGGCCCCAGCTAAGACTCCTAGCAATAGTTTTTTTTTTTTATTTCTGGATTTTTTTTTTGAGACGGAATTTTTCTGTAGCTTTTGAGTCTGTGCTGGAACTAGCTTTTGCAGACCAGGTTGGCCTCGAACTCACAGAGATCCATCTGTCTCTGCCTCCCTAGTGCTGGGATAAAGGCATGTACCACCACTACCCAGCCCTGTATTTCTATATCAAAAATAGAAAGAAATACAGAGTTTACGATTCTATGCATGTCCTGTGGCTGGGTCCCCTGGGGACAGTAAACAGAAAGATAATTTAATAACGTTGGCAAGAAAACAAAATAGCTCAGAATGAGCTCACAGTGGCCATGAGACTGATAACTAAAGTCTCCTGGGTTGAAGAGCCTGGTTTCTATGACTCCTTCAAGAGGCTAGCTCAAGCACCTAAGCAGATCTTGCCATGTCTGCTCTTGGTCAAAGATGAAGGACTGGTTGTCTCTTGGTGCTTCCATTAGGGCCTCTGAGAAATCCTGGGATTGACCTGGGTTCCAAAAGGCTCATCTCCAACCTCACAAAATAAAAATGGGTATGAAAATGGAAACAAAAGGATTACTACATGGAAAGGAGGGGCATAGAGAAAAAGATGAGTAGAGATTGGAGATGAAATGCACACACTAGGAAGTAAATTTTGACACCAAAAGTTCATTTTAAAAAACTTTAATTGGTACACCTTTAGCTATATTACTTTCTTAGAAGGTGAACTCAAACTGCTCCTTCCCCACACGAATTTAGAGCTGAGAGGAACGGTGGTGCAGTCCTGGAACCCTACCTCGTGGAAGGCTGACTCAGGAGCATCACAAGTTTAAGGCCTGGGATGGCTAAACGCTGAGTTGACAAAATTCTTGGGAAAATTAAACAGACCCGCCATCAGAATAACTTTGTTTTGGCCTCAGAGGACAGATATGACAAGCACGGGAAGGGCTCTTTAATGAGTATTCAGGATTTTCTACCCCAAAAAATGAAAATAGAGCTATTACAGCCAATATATGGACATAGGTGGATTTGAAGGGAGTGCTGTAACTGGAACCAGCTAGTTGGCTGAGTGCGTGAAGGCACGTGCAAACAAGTCCGAGGGCCTGAGATCAATCAATACCCAGGAGAGAACCCACGCCTCCGACCAGTCCTCTGACCTTCACACATGTGCTGTCACATAGGTGTTCACACGCGTGCTGTCACATAGGTGTT
>LOEQ01000676.1:532777-544343 GCA_001685075.1 Bramus lutescens | reverse complement strand
CACTGGTACTGAACATTGTCTGAAATTGTAGAGGTGACAGATTAGATGAATTGAGGGCACTAAGGGGGTGTGAGGGCCCAGTAAAGTCAGTGAACTGTGAATGTGTGTAAAGGTGGCTAAATGATGACGGGTTTGGTATCCTCAAACTTGAAATTCCTACCTAGCTTCCTGATGGCTTGAGAATCCTGATTTTGTTTGATTCCTAGGACCTACATGGTGGAGAGAGGCAACCCCCACAAGCTGTTCTGTGGGATCCACACATGGACAATGACATGGACATGCCCCTTTCCATACAAGCTAGTAAACAAACACCATTTAAAAAATAAAATGAATCTAGGTACTGACAAAGGAAGTCACTCATCCTCTTGGACTTGTCAGTGATCCTTCCTCAGTTTGTTCCCCAGTGCTAGGAACAAAGGTATGTGCCATTCTGCACCCATTCTAACCTTTCAATTCACCTTGTGCTTCAAACTCCCCAGTCCTACCCTACAATTCAGCTTGTGTGTTCCATACTCCCCTACCTCACATGTACACTTAAGCCTGTGTGCTCCAGTATCCTACTCCCACCTTACAGTTCAGCTTGTTGATCATCTGTCTCATTCCACAAACCCAATTCCTGAAAGAAATACTCAAGAAAACAGAAGTCTAGCTCATCACGAACATATAGCTATTTTGGTGGCAGTGTGGGTGGAACACTCCTATTAGAGACCACTGTCTAGGTGTATGTGTTTATATTCTCATGAGTAGTATAAATACTTTTCTCGTAAAATACACTTTAGATATATTTCGAATTGTAATAACCCAAACCTATGGAACATGACAAAATACTGTATGATGAAATATTTCAATATTAATTTTGAAACTTCAATCATATGTAAGAGCACAAAAGGGCACGGAGGCTGTGTTTTCATGTCGTCTGTACCACCTAGTACTTCAATCCATTTATTGATGTATTTATTTACTTGTGAGACAAGAGTCATTTACATTAAGCTGGCCTCAAACTCCCTATGTAGTCAATGATAACCAGGATTTTTTTAATGGACTTACAAATTCACTTGTAGATGTTGTGTAGCTATTCTTGTGGATATTCATTCCATCTGTACAGGAATCCAAACACCAATCTGGGCTCAAAGTACATAAATGCTCTGGAAGCTCAAAGTAATAGGAGTACTAGAATTTAAATATGTATATAAAGAAAAATGGAACAAGATACATATCCTTTAGACTGATTCAAAATAGTTTTCCCAATCATAAACTAACAAGGAAGATGAACACATGCCATTATAGTATGAGCTACATTTTTATACAAGGGGACATAGTCTCATTATTAGAAGTATTTTTCCATATATTCTCCTCCCAAACCTAAACATTATCCAATGTTGATATTAGTTTCCACAGATGCTCTTGAGCAGCTCCTCCCTCTAGATGAGATGGAGGCAACTTCCCAGCGCCATGCTATACTAACAGCTCAGAACCATTACTAGGAATGGTGATGGTATTATTATTACAGAACCACCTTAATTCTATTCTTTTCTATTTGGTGCAAGCAGAACCTACATGGCTCTAACCTATGACACTAAAATGAGAAGTATTAATGATATCTTGCATCTCTACTCTCTATGTGTTCCCAATGTATCTATTCACTTAGTTCTGAGACAACAAGAGTTGCATGGGGGGAAATGAGGTAGAATGAAAAGAAGGCTAATCTACAATTTCTTACATCTCTCTTAGCTGCACACTGATGATCAAAATTGTATCACTTTCCCAGCCTTCTGTGGTGGCACTCACTTTAATGCTAGCATTTGGAAGCTTAAGACAGGGCATGACAAGGTTAAACCACTGCTGTAGGAAGTCTTACAGCTTGTGGTTACCGGCCTACTGGGGCGTGGCCTCTTATACTATATATGCTGGCAGAGCCTGCATCCCCCCTCTTTTCCGGCAGCTCTTTCTGGTTGCTGGATTCAGTTTCTGTTCTCCATTCAAGCATAGGATTATAATTTCTAAGTGTACCCCTAAGTAAATAACCATCTATTTCTCAATTCTGAGCTAGTGTGGGATTTCTTTTAGCATCATTCCACAAACCACCTTGGTCTATGACACCAAAGAACAACAATTAGGATCAGAAAAGGGAAAGTGACCAGGATGAGGCATAAAACATAGAAATTTTGGGATCAACATGTCTTGTATATGCTAGTGGCTCATACTTAAGTTCCTTAAGATATATAGCTCTATCCGATATACTATTTGAAGGTGGAGAATGAGAAAATCCCATTTAGCAATGTTAGAAAAACAACACAGAATACCTCAGACTGAGCTCACAGTGGCCATGAAGAACCAGGTTCCCTTGACTCCTTCATGATGCTCACTCAAGCACTAGACCAAAACTTCCCAAGTCTGCCCTTGGGCAGGAAACAAAAGGAGTGTTCCGTTGGTGCTTTTATCAGGGCATTTGACAAAACCATGGACAGGTTCCCCAAAAAAGTACCAACTTCAACCTACACAAACAAAAACACATGTGAAAATGGCATTCTACTCTCATCATGTCTGCTCAACAGAGAGGTGGAAGTCTTAGCTAGAGAAATAAGACAACTGAAGGAGATCAAGGGGATAAAACTGGAAAGGAAAAAAAACAAAGAATTTTTATTTGCAGATGATGTGATGGGATATGTAAGAGACCCTAAAAATTCCCCAGAATGCCTATGGCTGAAAAACACTCTGAACAAAGTAGTCTAGATACACAATTAACTTGCAAAATCAGTAACTCTCCTAGAAACAAATGGCAAAGGGACCGAGGCAGAGAAATAATGTCTTTCATAACCACCTCAAATTGTATAAAATATCTCTCAGTAACTCTAACTGAGGAAGTGAAAGACTTATATGATAAAGCAATGTGGAATGTTCTTCTATATGTGTTTATGGGCAGAACAGAGCCAGGCTGGAAAACATAGAGAGAGAAAGTAAGCAGAGTCAAGGAGATGCCATATAGCTGTGGAAGAAGTACACACCAGAACCTTACTGGTAGGCCACAGCTTTGTAGTGATACAAAGATTAATAGAAAGAGTTAATTTAAGATATAAGAGCTAGCTAGAAATAAGCCTGAGACATTGGCCAGTGTTGTAATTAATGTAGTTTCTGTGTGTTATTTGGGTCTGGGTGGCTGGGAAATAAACAAGCCATTTCTGCCTACAAAATGGTGCCCACTGTCTGGAGCATGGATCCACATAAGACCTAATAAAAAAGCTTAAGGAAAAAAAGAGGGCTCCTAGGCCCACAAAAATGGAAGCCAATAGCAGTTTCTTGATATCTTCAATTTTTCACATAGGTTCTGTTTACTGGTGGCGAGCAGAGGTGTGGCTCCTTTAAGAGGCGGCTTCCTGACTTGGTATTAGCAGTAAAAACTGCAAGGCTTCCTTAAGAAATGGCTTCCTGGTTCAGCACTGATGGCTCTGGCTCTTTTGGGAAGTCCTGCACTTGAATGGGGTTTGTGAGCAGCATGCTAATAGTTTCTTAATGGTGACACAGACCTACTGTGTCCCTGGAGCTGGGGCAGGGAGCATGGCTAGCAGAGAAGATAAACATACCTCCACCATGTTGGATAGGGTGTAGCCAACGGGCAGGGCCATAGAGTTGGTCCAGTCACTCCCGTTTAGCATTAAGAAAAAAAAAGCGCTACTGGTTAAAAAATGATTACGGGTACACAATAAAACAGATTTAGATGAAAAAGACCACTGAATGAGTCACATAAATGAGTTGTATAAATGTACAGAGGCTTAAGAGAGAGAGAAGAATACAAACAGTCATAAAGAAGTAAAGATGATGAAATAAATATTAAAAATAGAGTAAAAATTAAGTCACATAAAGATGGAAAATATACAGAGAATCTGGATTATATATATTATTCTGTTTTCTTTGAATTTGTGACTATAGACAGACATTTGATTTTGAGGGCTGCTAAGCATATATATACATATAGAGAGAGAGAGAGAGAGACTTAGAGCATATATGTATGTATGTATGTATGTATGTATGTATGTATGTATGTATGTATGTATGTATGTATGTATGTATGTATGTATGTATGTATATAAGCTCAGCATCTCAATCCTCTCACCTGACTAAACTGAGACAACCAGGTCTCTACTTATCAACATGAGAGAGTTGCCCAATCGGAAATATCAGCGGCTCAAGGTAACCTCCCCAAATGGTGCACCCACAGATTTGGGTTTCCTTCATGCACATGCTATGAGTTAATGTGAACTGGTAAAATAGACAGAAAGGTGCTCACTCTGCCCAATCAGATCCTGTTTTAAAACAGAAGCACCTACAGGTCAAAGAACTAAACAACCTCTAATCTAGCTATGGCCTAGCCTAGTTTCCCCTGCAGTGTATACAATAAACCATTCTTTTTATTCTGGTCTCAATGGAGAAGCTGTGTTCCACACAAATACCTTTCCTATTACTGCAGTGGACAGCCNTCTCAATCCTCTCACCTGACTAAACTGAGACAACCAGGTCTCTACTTATCAACATGAGAGAGTTGCCCAATCGGAAATATCAGCGGCTCAAGGTAACCTCCCCAAATGGTGCACCCACAGATTTGGGTTTCCTTCATGCACATGCTATGAGTTAATGTGAACTGGTAAAATAGACAGAAAGGTGCTCACTCTGCCCAATCAGATCCTGTTTTAAAACAGAAGCACCTACAGGTCAAAGAACTAAACAACCTCTAATCTAGCTATGGCCTAGCCTAGTTTCCCCTGCAGTGTATACAATAAACCATTCTTTTTATTCTGGTCTCAATGGAGAAGCTGTGTTCCACACAAATACCTTTCCTATTACTGCAGTGGACAGCCCGGTCTGTGACTCCAATGGGTAGTTTTAGAAGCGTGTGGTGCTACAAACCTTTAATCAAGAATTGAAGAGGTTGAATCAGGAGGAGAGCAATGTTAGGCCTCAACCCTGATCAAGGCAAAGAAAGTCAACAAACCTTTTCTCAAAATAATTTTCCAAAAGCTGGAAGGTGCAGCTGTTCTGGAAATAATGTGCCATTACAATGAGAAATCATGCCACACACTTAGAGAATTAACTGATAAAATCTCCAGTAATTTCAAGTCTCCGAGTCTGACTGACACTCTGAGAAGAACAGGTGTGGGACAGATTTGCCAACTTATATACACCATAGGTTTATGTATTCCACATATGTTGTGAACCTCGAGAAAGGCTTGCTTAGTTTGACTTCTTAAAGAACTCAGGATCACCTGCCCAGGGTGGCATCAATCACAGTGGGACGGGCCCTAGTATATCAACCATTAATCAAGAAAATACCCTATAGGTTTGCCTACAGGTCATTCTGACTCTAGCTTGTGGCAAGCTGACCAAATCTAACCAGCATACCTACTGAGTCATCTCCCAAACCCCAAGCACAGATTTTTAATCAAACCTCAACTCTCTTAACACTGGCATTTCACTGTGTATTTGTGCACTCGCACACATAAAGCTTTGAAAAATCTGTCAAGTTTACAACTGGAGTAATGGCTCAGCAGTTACCATCATTTTTTTCTTGTAGACATCCTGGGTTTGGTTCCCAACACTAACATGGTGCACACAATCATCCCTAGATGCTGTTACAGAGGATCTGATGCCTCCTTCTGTCTTCTGTGGGCACCAAACACACACGTGGTGAACNTGGGTTTGGTTCCCAACACTAACATGGTGCACACAATCATCCCTAGATGCTGTTACAGAGGATCTGATGCCTCCTTCTGTCTTCTGTGGGCACCAAACACACACGTGGTGAACATACACATACGCAAACAAATCATGAAATAAAATACAGAAAAATTAAAAACACATACTCTCATATTTCTTATAGGTCATCATAGATAAACAAGTCAGAAATGCAGAGAAACGTGACAAGTATCTGTAACCAAAACTATACCTATGTAATTAAAGAAATCAAGAAACTTGATCAGAGAGAAATTCCATGATTCGTAGACAGGAAGCCTAAATATTATTTCAGCACAAAATCTGAACTATAGATTCAACAACACTCCAATAAAGTCTAACAAAAGTCTAACAATCTTCCTATCAACAACAGAAAAATGATGGCAAAAGTCATCATGAATGAAAACACTGGTCAACGCAAGGCAGAGTAAATAGCACACAGTGACACCATCTGACTTTAAAACTTCCGGTACAGCTGCAATATAGATTGTACTGTCTTGGAAAGAACAGACAGCTCAGAGGAACATAAAAGAAAATTTAGAAACAAAATCACAATTAACACAGTGTCGATTTGAACACATGAGGCCAGGAAACCCAGGTCTGGCCTTACTGACACACGTGACTGGACCTCTCTAGCATCTCCATGCAGATGTTTTAATGGCACAGACTTTACACCCTGCACAGAATTAACTGCAGTCGGATCCTACACCTCAATGTTCAGTGCCAAGTGCAGAACTTCTAGAAGACACAAGAGAAAGTAGCTCTGTCGCTTAGCAAATCTGCCTTTCAAGGCACTGATGAAAGTGGCGCAGACGCGAACGCTGCATGGTGACGTCACAATAAGGAACTGTCCAAGCACAGTACCCACATCCCCGTGTTCTTTGCAGCCCCAGCCTCAATCTGCAGGTGAAAGTTATTTAGAGGCCGCAGGACCTGGGAGCTACAGGGGTAGAATAGATCTCACGGATCTCATGGATCTCACGGATCTCACCCAGCGCCGCGTCCTCTGCCGGTTCCCACAGTCCCGGGACCCCACACCGGCTCCCGCAGCTCNGCAGCTCCTCCCTGGGTGGGGACGGCGGCCCTCGCTCACCATGGTGGATTCCGAGTTCGCCCCGCTCTCCTCACGGCTCTCGGCAGTGGATCACAGCGCAACACAAAGAACACCGGAGTCTTCCTGAGCCCAGTACCGGAGAGTCTCCAGCATGACGGGCCGGAAGTGCCCGCCCTCATTCTGCCAGGCAGTCCGCCTGGAGGTCATCATTGGCTAATGTGGCCTGAGTGACAGGATCAGCTCTCTTAGGAACAGAGTGTTGTGAAGCGACACAGCCCAGTGGTTCCCAGCCCTGGCTTCCATCCCAGGCACAATACTGTCCCGGACCTGTAGATATTGGCGTTGCAGCAGAACTTGAGCTTGAACTGCAAAATCATCCCTGCACTTTTTCTACACTTAGTAAGCAGTTTTCATTCTTGCTCCTGGGTCCGCGGTGTTAGGTCTCAAACCTGGGATAAAAGGCTGAAGTGTCTAAACTGTCAGGTTCGGCCTGCCTCCCTCTGTTCCTACCTTATACAGGGTATGGCTGCCATGCCCCGCCCCCTACCCTGAACTTCTCCAGGCCAGGAGTTGAGCTTCCCTTCCCCATAAAACCCAGCCATTCTGATAACCCGTTTTTTGTTTTGCTTTGTTTTGTTTTGCTTTTATTCTTTCAACCTACCCTTGACCTCCCTGACCTCTTGGTCTGCGTCTCTCCTCTCCTCGACCTCCTCTTCTCACATGGCCCAGACTCATGTCCACTCTGGACTCTCCCAGATGTCCCTGTCTCTCTCTATACCCTCCCTTTTATCAACAGCAAACTTCCTCCTCTACCAGACCTAGGAGCAGTCCTTTCCTTTTTTAGTTTAGTTTATTTGTTTGTTTTTATTCATTCTGGTGGCGAACCCTGGAACCAGTCATGTCCTTCCTTTTTATTTTTTATTTTTCCATTCACAGAATCTTTAGCATTGCTTAACGAATAGTGGAGTGATTCCCCTGACAGCTGAGATGATGCCCAGAACATCCGGGTCAAATTTAGACCACCCGATTGACATTCACTAGACGTCAGCAATTTCAATAAGGCTCACCTAGGATTACTCACCTTTCTCTCAGATGCACATTGTTACCCAAACAAGAACACTTCCCAGACCTTTTGGTGGCAATAGTGTATTATGGGAAGGTCGAGGCAGAACATCAAAACTTTAAATCAGCTCAATTTATCACACACACACACACACACACAAAAATGGGAACTGAAGAGGAGGTGATGAGGGACGTATCAGTAGATCGTGCATAAACTGATGGCTCATGCTAATAGAGTTTATTAAGAAGTACAATTCTGATGCACCGTGTGTGGGGGAGAGTGTGACAAGCAGCAAAAAAGTTAGTTAAGCCATGCTGTCAAGAGGAATATGTAAACAGAAGTTTCTGTCCTACCCTGTCCCACAGTCATTCCCAAAGAAACACACAGAGGCTTATATTACTTATAAACTATTTGGCATATTAGCTCAGGCTTATTATTAACTAGCTTTTACAACTAAATTAACCCATAATTCTTCTTCATGTTTAGCCACGTGGCTTGGTACCTTTTCTCAGTGAGGCATTCTTATCTTAGGTGCTCTTCATCTGGCTGGTGACTGCGTCTCTGTCATTCCTCTTCACAGCTTCTTCTTAGTCTGGTTGCCCCATCTATACTTCCTGCCTGGCTATTGGCCAGTCAGCATTTTATTAAGCCAATGTGAATGACAAATCTTTACAGTGTACAAAAGCATTTTCCTACAGCAGAAATAGAGGATATGTCAGACAGCGCTCACAATGAGCATCACATTGATAACAACAGCCTCTCAGGCTGAAGTGCACGATTCCCTTGACTCCTTCAAGATGCTCGCTCAGGTACTGGAGCAGACCTAGTTAAGTCAGCCCTTGGCAAAAGACAAAGAAGCACTGTTCCCTTGGAGCTTTCATCGGGGCGTTTGAAAAAGCCTTGGGTTGGTTGGCCTGGCTCCCAAAAGGCCCATATCCAATCTGAATAAACAAAAGCATGTATGAAAATGACACCACAGGGATTAATGCATTGAAAGATGGGCTTAGAAAGACTAATAGAGGCTGGAGATGAAAAGGACATAACAGAATAAGAAAGTATTAGTGATAGCAAAAGTTGACTTTAAAAACCATACTTGCTATACATTTAGAGTCAAATTGTTAGTTTCCCATATGAATACAGATCTGGGAGTGGTGGTGCAATCCTGGAATCGCACAACATGGAAGGTTGAGGCAGGATCAGCACAAGTTGAAGGCCTGGTGTGGCTACAGACTGAGTTGACCAAAAACTTTGACATCTTAATCAGACCCTGACTCAAAATAACTTTTTGTTTAAACCTCAGTGGACAGATGCTTCCTTAAAATAACTTTATCTTTAAATCTCAGTGGACAGGTGCCTGCCAATTATGGGAGAGCTCTAGAATGAGTACACAGTATTCTCTACCCCTAAAATGAAAACAGAGCAGCTATAGCCAATATACTGAAAGGGGTGAGTTAGAAGGGAGGACTGTGGCAGGAACCAGGTAGTTGACTCAGTGAGCAAAGGCACTTCCAACCAAGTTTGAGGGCCTGAGGTCAATAACCAAGAGAGAACATACATCTCCAACTTGTCCTCTGACCTTCACACATGTGCTGCAGCATGTGTGCCCACACATATCTAAATGGGCCAAATTCAGAATTTTTCAAAAGAAGGAAAACAAAAATTCACCAAAACTAAAAAATTCAGAAAAAAAAATAGCTAGCTATGTGGTATTTCAACAATTGACCAAAATAAAACTTCTTCAGAACACTGTCAGAGTAAATGTCTGGACTGGAAAGCCAACCCTGCCCCCAAGCCCTTGGTAGCACTATGGCAGCCTGCAGAATGCAAGTAAGGGGCTGCCACCATCCCTTAGAGAAAGAGAAGTGTGGTACTTAGAACCTTTTCTGGGACCATCCACCTGCTAGGTCAGAATTAAACTCTGACCAGCTTCATGGGAGTTGAGGACTCATTTCTGGGGCACTAGTTGGGTTTGCTGTGAAACTGACAAAGAACAAAAAAACCTGCCAGTTTCACAGATGCCCATACATCAGGCCAGCTGTGGAAGACATGCTGTGATTTTCATTTTTGTCAAAAGAAAGTTTGATTAAAAATATACACCAAAAATCTGCAATCTCTTAAACAATTGTTCTGTATAAAAGGCCCATCAATGTAAATACAGTCAATTAAACTCTACAGGATCAAAGTATTTTTACTTAATCACTACATATTTACTATAGACCCTCTTAATATTTTGATGACTAAATTATATATATGTACTGTCCACTTGATATATGAGTCTAAAATTTATTTTCTCACTAGTAGAATTTAAGTAATCCACATTAAAAAATAAATATTTTTACATCATGATAATCTTGTAACATTTTCTTTATCAGGGTCTTACTATTTACCTCCGGCTTGTCGGAAACTCATTATGCAGACCCAGGTAGCATAAAAGTCATACAGGTTAGTTTACATCAGCTGCAAAGTGCTAAAATTAAAGGCCTGCACCACCATGTCTGCACATTTACTCTTTAAATAAACAGAATGGTGGTGCGACATGCAATTGGACTCTATACTGAACACACTGTAGCAGGGAGATCACTCTGAAATTTAGGCAATCCTGGGTTTTATGCAAAACCCTGTCTCAAAAGAGCAAATGGCAAAGCATTTGCAGGGTCTTTCACCCCAATTTTGGGGATCATTAACATCAGTCTTTGTTCTGGACTCATGGGACTATGACAGGCTGGCTTTTGTCCCCCAAGTCCACAGTCCACTTTTTGACATCCCTGCCTTGAATCTGTGATGGTGCTGAAGCAACAACCAGGAGCAGTGGCAATGGTGTGAAGAATCCCTCTCCAGTTGCTTTACCACTATGCTCCACTGCTTTCTGGAGAGTTTTGACCTGTGTCCTGCTTGCAGGCCTTCCATAGATGATTGTTGCAAGTCACACTAACATTGAATGACAGGTTCAGTCTGATATACTATTATTTCTGGTTAAGGTAATCTAGTTACCTAGGTCTACTCATTTATGCCTGAATGTGGAAACTAACGGGTGGAATCTTTTGCTAATGGTGATTACTGAAGTTTTGGACAGTCACTGATAGCCCTTGGATAGGCCCAAGATGCATGTGTTACTATTGTCATAATTTATAAACAATTGCTACAAGGTCTGGAAAAGAGGTGATTGGAGGCTAAAGATGACTTTCCCTTCCAAGATGACATGACTGAGATCAAATATCTTTAAATTCCAGCACACCAAACATCAGAAAATTTCAAAGAATAAGCTTATGGTTATTTATACCATCTTACTTGTGAGCATGAAGACATCCATAATGACCATGACCAATAATTTTACAGTGACTTCCTCTTTTTTTAAAGTGCATTAAGTGGGTATGCTTTGGCTGCAATGATTTTATCGTTAGAAAAGCAAAGTTAAGCAGTATGGTGGTGGCACATGCCTTTAATCCCAGCACTTGGGAGGCAGAGACAGGCATATCTCTGTGAGTTTGAGGCCAGCCTGGTCTACAGAGTGAGTTCCAGGACAGGCTCCATAGCTGAGAAACCCTTTCTCAAAAATCTAAAGAAAGAAAGAAAGAAAGAAAGAAGAAAGAAGAAAGAAAGAAGAAAGAAAAGAAAAAGAAAGAAAGAAAGAAAGAAAAAGAAAGAAAGAAAGGAAGGAAAGAAAGAGAAGAAAGAAAGAAAGAAAGAAAGAAAGAAAGAAAGAAAGAAAGAAAGAAAGAAAGAAA
>LOEQ01000676.1:502130-525996 GCA_001685075.1 Bramus lutescens | reverse complement strand
CCACTAATGAGTGAGCACATACCATATTCATCTTTTTGGGTCTGGGTTATCTCACTCAGGATAGTGTTTTATATTTCCATCAATTTGCATGCAAAATTCAAGATGTCATTGTTTTTTACCGCCGAGTAGTTCTCTAATGCGTATATATTCCACACTTTCTTTATCCAGTCTTTCATTGAGGGGCATCTAGGTTGTTTCCAGGTTCTGGCTATAACAAATAATGCTGCTATGAACATAGTTGAACAACATTTTAAAAACATCTTAGCTGGGTATAGTGCGGCACATTTGTAATCCCAGCACTTGAGAGACAGAGGCAGTGGACACTATTGGTTTTAAGTCAACCCAGTCTACACATATTTTAGAGCCTGTGAAGCAATCCTTCCCACAGGCATTTATTTTTACTATATAGATGATATTCTATTAGCCACTTACAAAGAGCTACAATCTATAAATGACATGACTCAGGATATGCTACATAAAATATGCTACATATTATAGCACAAAGATTAGATAATGAGCAATATTTGGGACAGCCAGTTACTAGAACAACTATTAAATCCTCCCAAAAGTTTAGTAGACAAGACAATTTAAAATCACATAGTGACTTTCAGAAATTCTTAGGGCATATTAATTGGCTACATCATCCTTTAGGAATATCTACCTATATAATAGCACTGTAGAGAGATGACATTGGATCATCCTCAAATGGTGCCTGGAGAGAGTTTCTTATACAAACTGAACTTAAGATTATAAAAATTGTACAACCTTCTTCTGTTCCACAGACAGATACTTATTTTATTGGTAGCTCATCTAATGTACTAGGGGTATTCATGGTGCAGAGATTCATCCATCTATTATTATTTGTCTTTTCTGAGATCAACAGGTAAAACTGGCTCTTTTGATTCACATATTATGCTTAATTTATCAACCTTCAAATATTGTTTCAAATTTTATCATGTTGTAGGACTAGATTCAGCAATAGAAACTGCTTTAATTATATTCATATCCTGCTATGCTCCAAACACTACAGGAACTACAATGTCTAGTAGAAAACCACAAATATCCTGTGTTCCTTATTCGTACTTGTCCACACCCTAACCTCCCTGTAAAGAGTGACTGTTACTCATATTACAAGCATTCCTTTTATTCCTTACATCTGGGGCATAAAGTACACATAAAACCTTAAGCAAAAGTTATTCAGCCCATTCTACCTGGGACAATCATGGACAACTGCGCACAGCAAGGAGACAATGGAAGTTACAAGAAAGATAGCAAATGTCTAGCTAAAAGGCAAAAGGAGATATCGAGCATATCATCAGACTTCTAGTTGGCCCAATGGTGGTCACAGTAAAATCCTGTACATCGGGAGCAAAAATATTCTATGAAACACACAGAGTCATAGATCACCGGAGAATTTTCTCTCCATCTGTTAGCTACTTTGACTTGTGTACCTGCAGTGAGTGCCACTGACTGTATACTGGGCTAACATTAATCATCCTTTGTATAAGTTTGTGGATTGGATGGACACAGCTCCTGTTATTAATGCTAATGTGTCCGTGCCTTTTATTGAATCCTGAGAGTGCAATGGAATCATTCATTCATCTTAAGAAGGCAGGACATTAAATTTATCCTTGGGATTTGAATAACTTCACATTTGCATAGAACAGCCCAATGTTTATTTTCCTATTAAAGTCAAAATGAAGTAAGTTCCAAGATATACCAGAACTACTTATCATATGGGTCTCTTTTCAATCTATTCCCTAGGTTTTCCTGACCCTAATGATAATGTAGCAAATAATACTGTTCATGGTTTTGATTCTTGTTCTTGGTTGTAGAACAAGTTTAAATTTGGTTGCTTATAGCATACTCATACATCAAATGACAATAAAGTTTATCTATATCTGAAATCAAAAACACTAGGGATATCCTGCATTTAAAAAGAATATTTGAAAATGGGGAAAATAGTGGAACATGGTCCAGGACTGGAGTCATGTAAGGAGAATTCTGAGTGCTTATAAGAACACTTCAAGAAAACAAGACAGGATTCTTGTGGCCTCAGTTACTTCAAAACATGGCATTGTTGCTGGATGTGTGTTTATGCTACTCTCAGGTGTAGTAAACAGAAATGAGCTTACTTCAGATCTTTCATTATTGTTTATTGTTGTTATGCAATGAAATGTTTAAACTATCCTTTATACGTCCCTATAGAAAATCGTGATTTCCAAGTCCAACATGTCCTGTTATAGTAAACAGCCTAAACTCAGCAGAACTTTACCCATTTGACATTTTTAAACTCACAGAGTATAAGCTGTCAGGGACTTTAAATAACTTTGGCTGTTGAATGAGATTGCGTTCTCCTCATTTTCAGACTCCATTCTCCTAGTTCCCACTACCTGTAGAGGAGAGACAAGGGTGTGCCATCACAACCTGCAAGCTTTCTGTTTTCTAAAGATAGAGTCTCCCATTCTCCAATGTTTTTAAATTGGAACCGTGATGACTATAAAATGTTGTGTCATCAGTAAACCAAATACTCAATTAGGTAAAAACACCATAATGAACTCTAACTTTATCACTATATTTCAATGAAACTCTTTGCTTATGAATGCCAAGAAAAGGAGACATTTAAAACTCCAGTTTATAAGAAACCAAATTGCTGAAAGGTGCTTGCAGCATAACCAAATGACTAGAGTTCATATCTTGTAACGAAAAAGGTATCAACGCCTGAACACTCTGCTCTCACCTCCAGACATGTACTAGAGGTCTGTACAGCTGACTTTGAGCTCATCACCCACCTGCCTCCACCTACCAATACCTGGGATGACAAGTTCTATCTACAATCCTTGTTTACACAGAGGCCCCATGCATGCTGGGCCATCATTCTGTACATTAAGATTCACCTGAGCTTGAAAACATTGATATAGCAGACTTAGTGATCCATGGATGCAGATTGGGACCCTCTCAAAAACAAAATAAAACAAAATGAAAATGAATCAATTCCTTACAACTGTGTGTGTGTGTGTGTGTGTGTGTGCACTTTGAGACAAGGTCTCTCTCAGTTGCCCAAGCTGCCTTTGAACTTACACTGTAGACCTTGAACTTCTGACCCTCCTATATCACCCTCTGATGTTTCTAGATCAAAAGCTTGCACCACCAAGTGATGAAGCTAGGGCAAAAAGAGGCTTAACTACCTGTCACAGGACACTCAGCTAGTAGCCAAAGGTGCCTGAAAGAACTAGAATATTCCTCAGGTCAAGTGATAATCCAGAACCTTCCTTGAGGTAGAAAAGTCAACTTTTCTGCATTGAAGTGTAGGAAGAGCAACAGGATCCAAGCCTCTTTAAATTCTAAATGTCTAGAGAATCATGGGTGATCTAGGACCACAGATGCAGCATGAACCATTGTTTAAGATGAAGCAGAGGCATGTGGCCCAGGCACAGCTGGCTACAGCCCAGTTGCAGCAGTGTGGGTATTCTACAGAGTCCAAGAGGGCATTCCAGCCCCAGAACCATGTACAGGATGCACAAGGTAAAGGACAATAAGATGGATTCCCTCCTTGCCCCTATCATGGCCCATGAAGCTGAGGTTAAACAGAAGTGAGGATCCTCCCAGCTGGCAAGGCCCTATGAAATCAGGTCATTTCTAATTTGAGAATCCGGAGCACAGAGAACAAAGAGATACATAGATAGAGCCACTCTGGATGTGGATGGTCCAACTGATAATTGTAACCATGGTAACAGAATTTAGTTTTTACTGCTCTCCCTAACTATCCCTACTTGAAGTAATAGGTACAGAGTTATTAAGCCACTCACTCAAAGTCACACAGTCACAAAATGGATCATTAGCCAGAATTTGAACTCATTTCCCATCTATCTTTTTGAATATCTTTAAATTACATGTATTTACTAATGGGGACAGGACAGGCATGTATGGAGGTTAGTGGACAACTTGCCTGAATCTTTTTCTCCTGCAACCATATGGGTCCCTGTGTTCAAATTCAAGTAGAGGCAGGCTTGCCAGCAAGTGCCTTTGTCCCCTGAGCCATCTCACTGGATCACAATTGGATCTTTTTGTTTGTGCTCTTTGTGTGCATGGTTGTAGGCCAAAGATTAACGTTATGAATCCCTTAAAATGAGATTAAAATCCAAATTCTGTTTGTTGGTTACTGGGCACGGCCAGGCTGCTCCAAACCTTAGTCTTTCTAGTCTTTCAATAAATTCAATAACAGGGACTCTAAGAGTGGGAAAGGCAGGGTCATTTGCTATGAAGGGCTAATGAGACAAATTTCCTGACCAGTAGGCAATACTGGGTCTTCTTATTTGCTGTGAGCAGACAGGGTTGTGTGTCAATAAAATTTTATTTATAGATGTCAAATTGATTTGCAACCCCTTCAGGGTTACAAATAGAGACATTTCCTTGGATCCCCCACCCAAACATTAGGAATGTTTTTAGCCCCTGAGCTATATCAATAAAACTTCCTAGTCTGTATGGTTACTGGCTCATATCAATGACCCTATACCAAGCTGCCCAGTAGAGGTACATAGGTGGCTGCCCAAATAAGTATGGCCACTCACAGAGTGCTTTTCTTCACTCTATCACAGAACTGTCTATAGATATCTTCATCCTGAAAGGGGCACTGAAAGTGGAGCAGGCCTCCCCAGAAAGCTTCAAGGAGGAGGAAGCTCTGTGTAGTCAGGTGACAGCCTCGCAGCAACTGATTGAGGGACTGACTCTGGACTGGGGACAGGTGATGGGAGGCACAGGAAGAGCAGTCAGGATGTGGACAGGGATGGCTGGCAGGATCCAGGCAGTTCAGTGCACGTCAGGGTCACTTTCCTGAATTAGTTAGCAGCAGCCACTGAACATGGGGTTTTGACTCAGGTACAGAGGTCTGTGAGTATGTCTGGCTATGGATGGACCTCCCCCTCTTCTCCTTCCTTCTATTCTCTCTTCCTCTTTGTTTGGAGGCAGAATCTTATGTACATCGGCTGACCTCAAATTCACTATGTAGCCAAAGATGGCATTGAACATCTGATCCCTCTGCCTCTCCCTGCCCTTACTCACAGACGGAGCCCATGGAGCATGGTGCTGTGGTGACTTTATACAGTAGTCATTTCCTGTAGGTCATGTGGGTGAGTTCCCTGACTCCTGACTTCATCTCAGTGTTCCTTCTCTCTTTCAGAATTTGTCTTCCACTCCCTGGGCCTCAGTTTCCTCTTCTGGTCTGGGGCAAGCTTATGGCTCTGGGAACATCATTGTCCACGGTTCTAACTGATGAAACATTAACAACCATGGGTTTCAGTGAGGGAAATGCACGGGTCAGTGGAGTACCCATCAGGTGTAGCAGGTTGTGCCTCTGCCTGGGTCCCCTACCATCTCACTGCAGAGACAGATGGATAAGGACATGCAGTGCGTTCTGGAGATCCTGGAGATGCAGCAGTTGCAGGCTTAGGGTCACAGAGGACATAAGGACACTCAGACATTGAATCTACATCATTTATTTCTTGCTGCAGGAGCTCCTTCCGCACCGTCAGCCAATGACCTTTAAGATACCAGCCCACTGGGGCATGGACTCTTATACTTTAAAAAGCAGCAGGAAGCAGGCATGCTCTCTCTTGCTTCTGGCTGCTAGACTCTCTGTTTCCTGTTTGCTATGAGAGGACTGTTGTTTGGGATGGTGATCTGTAACTTTTTCCCCTTAAATAAATAACCCTTTTTATTATCCATAATTCTTAACTGATGTGGGATTGTTTTTCAGCTTCAATTTCTGAAAGCCAAAGCTTCAGGACAACCTTCCCCAGGACCCAGGGTAATGAATGGGACTCATAATGCACTGGAAGGCAAGCCAATGATGCCCAGGTGACCCCATCAACCTACACTATGGGCTTCCAACCCTTTGGCCCTCTGATTCCCATCACCTTTTCTTTTCTGATATGACGTCCCATACGCCACCTACATTAGAACTCTCGACCCAGGAGTATAAGCTCACTGCAAAAGGGAAGAAATAACCAGTGAAAGGTGAGGGCAGGGATGGGGCGGGGGTTCAAAAGAAAGTGTGATCTTCTGGTCCAAAACACAGTTATGGCAATAAATACAAGTGAAGTACAGTGTGTATAGAAACCTAGGCATGGAACTGTGGCTCAGGGGTGCAGACCCTGCCTGGGATACCTCACAGAGTGGCTGGAGGCATGCCTTAGAGGTAGAGTCTCTGCCTAGAATCCTCCTTGAGGTGCTGGGGGTATGATTAGGTGGTAACCTCTCCCTAGAATTCTCCAGTGAGGGACTAATGATCACGTGTGGATCCTTAGATCCCTAGAGTCAGTGATACCTGGGACAATGGAGACAGAATTGAAGCAGACTAAGTCACATGCAATAGTCAACTTTATCCACCTCCTCAGAAAATGTATATTCTGAGGTTTAAGAAAGGTCACATGAGTACATTTCTCCTGAGTTCATTTAGTATACAGTCACTAGTACAAGCAATATGTGCCAAAAACATGTTTTTCCACTGAGGCAGAAACATTTAAATGAAAAACTGTATCAAACAAGAATGATTAATTTGAAAAAACGCACTCCTATCTACTACCCCTTGGAGAATCAATAGATAAATAAATAAAACAAAGAAATAAACAAAACAAAACATTCCAACAATTCGCTGTTTCTGAGAAACTGAGGTCACAAGACTTTTGTCTGGTCTTCTTGGAGTGTTCTCACAAGCTCTCAGAATTCCCACATGACCACATTCCTCTGCTCTGTTCTGTCAAGCATGAACCAACAGCTTATACAAGACCTACCAAGCCCAATCTTCTATCTTTATTTCTCAACCCAGGTCCTCATCCTGGACACATCTACTTTGGGGAACTGGATTTCTGTTGTTGTTGTTGTTGATCATAGAATGTTCTGAAGTTCTAATCCACAGGGAAAAACCAAAGACTTAGACCCTATTCAAATTTAGATTAAATGAATTCATTCTTATTGCTAACAGAAGGAAGATAGCCTTAGAGGCAAGACAACATGCTGGGTGTAAGGGGGGTTAAGGTGCGTTTTAAAGCAGATATCACAAAGGTGATTATTACAACCATCCATGGACTCCACAGTTAGACAGGAAAATTGTCCGAATTCCCTCAGCTGTTTCTTACTTTCCTGCTACACTGCAATAAAAGACCAATTCATCATTTCCCATAGCAATAAGGAAGTTTTTACAGAAGCAAAGGTAGCTGCTAATACCTCACAGCCATTATCCTATTATTATCTCACCGACAAGCCACCAGGAACCAGAGCAAAATGTCAATGGCCCTTAAGTCATGCCTGGATCCATATTAACTTTCTTTACCTATCCCAGGGGACCTGTGTAAATCATTAGTCTGGTCTGAGTAAATGACTGGCTTAGGTCAGTTCCTTTCTGGGTAGACAAAAACAGTGTCATCAGGTTAGGGCTGGCTGACATGGCTTCACAAGGCCAAACTGGTTTATATTGGTGTTCTGCTTCCACCTTCAAATTGCTACCATGAAATTGTCCATTTTTTTTAAAAAATCCCAATTTTGTGAAGTACGGGTTTTTGAATTATGATCCAATGATTCTCTGGATTTCTTCAGTGTCTGTTATGTCCACGTTTTCAATTCTAATTTTATTAATTTGGATATATTCTCTCTCTGCCTTTTGGTTAGTTTGGACAAGGGTTTGTCTATCTTGTTGATTTTCTTGAAGAACCAAACCTTAGTTTTATTGATTCTTTGTATTGCTCTCTTCATTTATATTTTATTGATTTCAGCCATCAATTTACTTCCTGGCATCTACTACTCCTGGGTCAGTTTGCTTCTTTATGTTCTAGAGTTTTTAGGTGTGCTGTTAAGTTACTAGTGCGAGCTTTCTCCAAATTCTTTATGTAGGCACTTAGTGCTATGAACTTTTCACTTAGCACTGCTTTCATACTGTCCCATAAGTTTGTATATGTTTTTTATTCATTTTCATTGAATTCTAGGAAGTCTTTAGTTTCTATATTTCTTCCTTGACCCAGTGGTCATTCAGTTGAGCATCATTCAGTTTCCATGAGTTTTTAGACTTTTTGTAATTTGTGTTGTTGTATTCTAACTTTAAAGGCATCGTGTTCCAATAATAATAGGGTTATTTCATTTTTTGTACCTATTAAGATTTACTTTTTGATGGAGTATGTGGACAGTTTTGGAGAAGGTTTCATGCTATGTTGAGAAGAAGCTATATTATTTTGTTTGGGGGTAAAATGTTCTATACATGTCAGTTTAGCACATTTGAGTCATGACATCTCTGTTAATTTTCTGTCTGGTAGACTTATCCTTTGGTGAGAGTGTGGTGTTGAAGTCTCCACTATTAGTGTATAGGGTTTGATGTGGGATTTAGGCTTTAGCAACATTTCATGTACCAATGTGTGTGCCCTTGTATTTAGGGAATAAATGTTCAGCATTAAGACTTTATCTTGATGAATTTTTCCTGTGGTGAATATGAATTCTCCTTCTCCATTTACTTTAGTTAATTTTAGTTTGTAATCTGTTTCCTTAGGTATTGGAATAGCTACACCAGCTTGCTTCCTAGGTCCATTTGATTAGAAAGTTGCTTCCTAACCCTTTAGTCTGAGCTGATTGTTTGTCTTTGAAGTTTAGGTGTGTTTCTTTTATACAGCAAGATGGCTCCTGTTTTTGTATCCATTCTGTTAGCCTGTGTCTTTTTATGAGCAAATCGAGTCCATTGATATTAAGGAATATTAATTATCAGTTATTGTTGATTCCTGTTATTTTGGTTTTGGTGGTAGTGGTGTCATTGTGTGTGTGTGTGTGTGTCCCTCCTTTGGGATTTGCTGGTGTGAGATAATTTATTAACCATGTTTTTGTGGGTGCAGCTAACTTCCTTGGACTGCAGTTGTTTTTCTAGTACCCCCTGTAGGGTGGGATTTGTGGATAGGTATTGTTTAAATCTGATTTCGTCATGAAATATCATGTTTGTTCTGTCTATGGTAGTTGAAAGTTTTTTCTTGGTATAGTCATCTAGGATGGCAGCCATGGTCTCTTAGCATCTAGATAACATCTGTCTAGGATTTTCTAGTTTTCAGAATATCCATTGAGAAGTCAGGTGTTATTCTTATAGGTCTGCCTTTATATGTTACTTGATCTTTTTACTTTTTAGAGCTAAATAGTCTTTCTTTATTCTGTATGCTTAGTGTTTTTTATTATTATTTGGTAAAAGAATTTTATTTTTATCCAGTCTATTTGGCATTTTGTAAGCTTATTGTATCTTCATAGGCATGTTCTTCTTTAGGTTGGGAAAGTTTTCTTTTATGGTTTTGTTGAATATATTTTCTGTGCCTTTGAGCTGGTATTCTCTTTCTTCTATTCATATTGGTCTTTTTATTCTGTCCCAGATTTCCTGGACCTTTTGTGTTATGACTTTGTTGGCTTTAACATTTTCTTTGACTGATGAATCAGTTTCTTCTATTGCATCTCCAATGCCTGAGATTCTCTCTTCCATCTCTTGCATTGTATTGGTAATGCTTACATATGTAGCTCCTATTCATTTACTCAGATTTTCCATTTCCAGAATTCCATTAGGATACTCAGGTCTTGCTGCTATAGAGCCACTAGGTTCTGGTGATATCATATTAATTTTTATCTTGTTGAATGTATTTTTGGCCTACTGTCTACCCATCTCTATCTCCAATTGATGCAGGCCATGCCTGTGCCTGAGGGAGTCATTCTTCCCTTAATCAGTGCAAGCAGGGTCTATGTATCTGGGAGCTGTTGATGCCATTAGAGATGGTTGGGTTTATGGGGTAAAGTGGGGCTTGTAGATTACAGGGTTCAATAGTAGGCAGGGGTGGTGGATTGGCATATCTGCAAAAGTCTTACCTGCTGACCAGCTAGTGGGGGCTGTGATGGGTTGGGTAGGTACATGGGATGTACCCCAAGGCCTAGTTCCTAGAGACTGTGCTGTCCAGCTGGGAGACCAGTCACTGACCTCTTCCTCCAATAGGTGCAGGTAGTGTCTCTCAAATGAAATTCTTAATGACTCGGAGTCATTGGGGAATAGAAGGCATTACATATTAGAGTAATGATCTATGTAAAACATACAATTTAAAAAGGTGATACTATGGCATTTGAATGAGAATGGCCCCATACCCATATATTTTAGTATTTAGTCATCCAGGAGTACTGCTAGGAATGATTAGGAGGTGTATTTTTGTTGGACTAGCTGTGGCCTTATTGGAGCACGTGTGTCACTGGGGGGTAGGTTTTGAGGTTTCAAGGGCCCAAGACAGGTACAGTGCTTTGCTCTGCTCCTACTGCCTGAAGATCTGAATGTAGAACTATGAGCCATCATATCTCCCTGTGGGCTGCTGTGCTCCTCATAATGATAGAATAAATATCTGAAACTATAAAAAATGTTTGCTCTAGTCATGTTATCTCTTCACAGCAATAGAACACTGGCTAAGGCAGAAGTTGATACCAGGGAACAGGCACTGCTGTAATGCAATATATGATACATGCTCCTTGTCGGTGGAATGCAGTCTTCGGGGGTTTGGATTAGGAGAGTGCTTGAATGCTTTAAGTGGACCTAAATGGGACATACTAGAAGGAGTTTAAAAGATAGTGGTAATGAGAGAAATGTAGATTTTGATGTTCCTGTTCAAGAGGTTTTAGAGGGAAGTATTAGTAAGTGGGATAGAGACTAACATGTGATATTTTGGCAAAGAAATGTGGCTGCTTTCTGCCCTGTTTTCTGAAGAAGGATAAATTTAATGAGGTTTAGGTTAATTACATTGTCAGAAGAGATGTCAAGACAGCCTAATATTGATTCTGTCCCACATTTTTTAGTGATAACTCTTGTGAAGAGTTATAATGAAAGGTGGCAATTTGAGTAAGGAAAAGAATTGGAGCGAAATGGAGAAGCAGAAAGTATGAAGGAGCTAAGTCTGGTGAACAAAGCGATGAGTTTTAAAGAAAAGTGCAATGACCTCACAACAAGTTTAGCTAACCTCCCAAACTGCAAGAAGGAATTGAAGAAAATCCTAAGTAGTGAAGGCAAGTATCAGCAATGGAACATTGGTGCAAGTGTAATTGAAGGAGGTTTCCAAGTTCAGTCACAGCAAGCAGCAGAAATTGGCAGAATTGGCCTTGGTTCTGGCTTTAAACTCAAGAATACTAAAAAGATGTTGAGGAATCTCCCTCTGAGACTAAGGACAGCCACTGAGGTCAGGCAAGTGTCAGGGGTGTCTCTCTGTCGAAGCCCAGAGAAACCATTACAGCTGTGAAGGTGAAGTCTGGATTGTCTTGGATATCACAAGAAGTTGGAGAAGCAGGAGCCATGAGATACCCACCAAGGAAATCTGCTCACAGGGTGTTGAACCAGCCCATGACAGAGAAGAGTTTTGCAGTCAACAAAACTGAAATGAATTGGAGATTTGAAGACCTTTCACATCAGACATGGAGACACAGAATTATTAGTATGCCGAGTTTCTCTTTGGTTATGCTTTGCTCTAGTAGTTCCTTACTGTGCTTCCATTACACCCTTTTTAATAGTAATGCTGCGAAACTGCATATGGGAAGTAGGTGATCTGTTGCAGGGTGGTCACTGTAGATCAACATGTTTGAATGTTTAGTCATCATGGAATACTTTGGAGGGATTAGGAGGCTGGGCCTTATAGGCATAGATGTAGTTTATAGAGAAAGTCTGCCACCCTGTGTGGGCTTCCAGGATTAAAGGTCCCAAGCTAGGCCCCAAGCCTTCTCTGCCTTTGGAAAGGATGGAGAAGTCTTAGAAAACATGCCTGATTATGTGCTACCATGCTCCCGGTGATGATAAAGATGGACTAGTATTCTTAAATTGTAAGCAAGCCCTAATAAAATATTTTCCATTATAAGAGTTCCCATGGTATTGGTGACTCTTCACAGCAATAGAACACTGACAGACAGACGTCAACACTAAGCTTTAAAATGAGATAAAAATAACTAAAGAGCACTTAACTTTTGTGGGACATTTGTATGCTATGTGAAGATATATTGCTGTTATTGGTTTAATAAAGAGTTACATGGCCAATAGCAAGGCAGGAGGTATGCATGGCACTTTTGGGCAAAGAGATGACTCTGGGAAGAAGAAGACAGAGTCACCAGGGGTCACCAGCTAGACTCTGAGGGAGTCGGAGGTACAGAATGAAGGAAAGGTAAAAAAGTCACATGGTAGAATGTGGATTAAAAGATATGGGTTAATTTAAATTGTGAGAACTAATAAGGGACAAGCCTAACCTAAGACTGAACAGTCATAATTAATAAGAATTCTCTGTGACATTATTTGGGATCTGGCTGGTAGAACAGAGAAAGATTTATTACACTTAGCAATATTGATTTTTAAAAGAGAGTAGGATCTTTCCTTGTGGAAAGAATACCATTAATAAAGATTGTATGACCCCACCATGTGTAAAATGTTAGCTGGTGAGTGCAATATGGAGACACACAAGCCACAGCCAAATGTCTTGTGTCTCAGTCCTCTCACAAGTCTGGTGTTAGCCAATCATATTTGCATTCACCAACATGAGAGAGTTGGCTCAAGCTAACGTTTCAAAATTGTACACCCATCCATTTGGTTTTTCTTCATTGATTTGGTATGAACTAGTGGGTGCTGGGGAAAGACACAGAAAGGCATTCACTGTGCCCCAACAGAACTGCCTTTGAAATAGAAACTGGTGTAGCTCACTAAGTGAATCTGAAACAACCTCTAATTTAGCTATTGCCTAGATGGTTTCCTCCTGCAGTGTACACAATAAACTATTCCTTCTATTGTGGTCTCAAATGAGAAGTTGTGCAGCACACTCAAATCTTTCTCCTGTTGTTGTGTAATATTTAGATCACATTCTGACAATAAAGTTTTCTTTGAGCCAGAGGATGGAGCTAGCCATTACTGACCAAAGTGAACCATGGAGGTTCCAAAGGACTGAGTCCAGATAGGAGATAGGAAGTGGTAAGTCAGGACTAAGAAGATCTCAGCCTTTCTGATTAAAGAACAGAAGACAAAAGAATTCATTGGCATTTTCTCCATCACTTCTCTCATCATTCAGGTTCTTACCCTGATATCTGACTCCCAATTTTTTATTGATAAAGAATAATTAGAAATTAGATCTAAGCTACCTCACTCAGGATGATTTTTTCTAGTTCAATTTGTCTGAAATTTTCATCATATCATTTGTTTTACAACTGAGCAATACTACATTGTGTAGATGTACCACATTTTCTTTATCTGTGTTTTTTTTTTGGTTGAGGGATATCTAGGTTGTTCCCAGGTTCTAGCTATTACAAATAATGTTACTATTAACATAGTTGAGCAAGTGTCCTGAGGTAACCAGGACCCAGAAAGACAAAAATGGTATGTAGAATGAACTTAAAAATTAAAAAAGTAATGATCAATAACAGCACGAATTCTAGTTGGTCTTAATAACAAAAATCTAGAGTCAGATATAGGGGTGAAAGCTGAAGGATCAGGTCAGCCACTAGAGTTCTTACCTCTACCAATGCTCAGACCAAAAGGACAATCCTGCTCTTGGACTGCCTCCTCAGACTGCCTCCTTAGACTGGCTGTTTCAGACTGTAATAAGCTCCTGTCTCCTTCTGCCTTATATTTCTCTTTCCACCCAGTCATATATTGCTGACTCCACCTCCCTAGTGCTGGGACTAAAGGCATGTGATCTCAAGTGCTAGGATCACCTTTGTGTGAACTCTGTTTCTCTTTTAGATTGGATCAATTTCATGTAGCCCAAGGTGGCCTTGAACTAATAGAGATCTGTCTGCCTCTGTCTCTCAAGTCCTGGGATAAAAGGCATGTGCCACCACTGCCTGGTCTCTAGAGGCTTAGCTCTGCCCTCTGATCTTCAGGCAAACTTTGTTAAAACACAAAATATCACTGTAGACAAAAAAAGAATAGTTAGATAAACACTTCATCTGGCATGAAATCATGAAATAGCCACTTGCCGGCAGAGTCAGCAGCAACAAGTGCAGCCGCCATTGGCTCTACAGCCACAGGAATTGATGGTTTTTTCCTCCCTTGACCCAAGTCTTCTGAGCATGTATGGGATTTTCCTGTTGCAGCCTCTAACAGAACCCTCATCTGCAACCCAAAATCCACAAGACTCAAACTCTAAAGGTGCCTGGGATCTAAGCACCAGATTTAAATAGCCAACTCTGCCATCATGGGAAGTCGACAACCCATGTCTTCTTTTCAGATGACTGAATCCTTGACTCCTCCCTATGGTTTGCAGACTTTCCCTGGATCTTCTGTCACAATAGATCAGACACCTCCACACCTTATTGATCTTCTATTGTTTTTAAAGCACACACTCTCAGCTCTCATATACATGCCAGCAGCTGCAGCTGCCCTCAGCCAGACTCTGCACTGTCTGTGTTCTCTGCCCAGCTATGCTGTACAATGACAGCCATCCTCATGTTTCACTGTGGTTGTCAGAATATTTGGTGAGACAACTGTGAATACTATAGGGGAGGAGTGAACTATTTTTTAAAAAAAAAGAGTTTTTTTAACTATGTTAAAATGGGAAACAATATCATAATGAAGGTAGTTAGGTCTCTATGATTCTACAAAGGCTGGTTTGAAAATGAAATTAAAGGATAATTAACCTATCTGGGGTTTAAGTAATGTCAATTATAATCATTAATAGTTTGGTAATTCTTGTTTTATCCCTAAAAAAGTTGGTTGATATCAGTGCCAAATATGAAAAAATGACTGATAAGATAAAATCCTTAGAAAGACAGACTAATGGAACTAAGAAAAATATTCAGGCATAGACAGAGGAGTTTACAGCAGAAGTTGCCACAACATTGTATTATGAAACGGAAGAGGAGCAGCCCAATGTTATTAAAAAACCAACCTTAATTTATCCAGTTACTATTCAAGAACAGCCACCAAATGACAGGCATTCTGAAGGTTATTCAGGAGTAAAATCAGATTCTATAGAAATGTTAGATTTAAAGAGATTTAAGGAAGCAATCGTTTCATGTGATATGCATTCATTTTTTGTGAAGCGGATGTTAAATTAATGGGTCACTTCAAAAATAATTATTCCACAAGACTGGAAAGATTTAGTTACGGCAGTATAGAAAGTTAGTCCTCAGTTACTGTGGAGAACCTAGTAGAGAGACAAAGCTAGGGCCATTGAACAACAAGATAGGGTTAGATGTTATAAGATTACCCAAGATCAAATGCTTGATGAGGGCCATTATACTGATGTAAAAAGACAGATTACATTTGATGGTCACATCTTGGTCCTAAGTAATATAGCAGCTTTGAATGCTTGGGGCAAGATTGAAGAATTAGGAAAGAGGACTGAGCAATTTAGTAAAATTATATGAGGCCCCAAAACAAATTTTCCTGACTCTTTTTTTTACAAAGAAGACTTTAGCCATAAATAGAATGATATCAGATCCAGAAGTTAGATGAATATTAATTGAATCTTTGGCTTTTGAAAATGCTAATTCAGAATGTAAAAGGGTGATCAGGCCTATAAGGATGAGATCTATACCCACAGATGAATGAATTAAAAATATACCTGATGTTGGATCTCATTCTTCTGATAATACTTGGATAGTAAGTGACTTCTAAAATTTTAAGAAAATTTAAAAGTTTAGATGTTTTAATTGTGGTAATCCAGGTCATATGAAAAGGGATTGTAGGCAAGATGTTCTTAAGAAAAATGTGTTTTCTAGAGCGAATCCAAACATAAATCCCCAACATTCTGGAACATGCAGAACGTGTGACAAAGACTAACATTGGACTAATGAATGCAGATCAATATGTAACAGTCTAGGTAGGCTTTTCACAGACCCTCATATAAAATTTTGTTCAATCATTCCCAGTCAGCATTGGGCAAAATCCTCCATAGACTTAATTCTTGTTACACAAATTCATACAATTCTGAATGATAGGGCAGCTTTATTAAGCATAAAGCAATTACTTTGGCAAAGTTCTATGGATGACCAAAGACCAAAGTTAAAAATATAAATAAATGGCATTGTAATTGAGGGTTTGACAGATACAGGGGCAGATATAACAATAATTACACTAAAACCTTGGCATCCAAATTGGCCTCTTAAGGAGGTAAATGTGAATCTTATAGGAATTGGAGTTTACCTGAGGTAAAATAAAACATGAGATGGTTCAAATGTATAGGACTGGAAGGACAGGAAAGAAAATTAAAGCCATATGTGGTTAACGTAACAGTAAATTTATGGGATGTGATTTGTTACAACAATGGAATATACAGATTAACATTCCTCTAATTTAAAAAAACAAATCATAATCTAATGCATGTTTTTGAGAAAAATACTAAAAGTAATTAAAAAGAACAGTCAACAATCATTCAGATTGTACATATACAGAACATAACTGTCACTGATCTTTCAAAGGTACCAACAGTCCTACCATTTACATGGTTAACTGACAAACCTCTCTGGGTGGAACAAAGACCTTTGACATCAGAAAAATTACAAGCATTAGAACAGTTGGTACAGGAGCAGCTAATTGCTCAGCATATCAAATAATTGACAACTCTTGGAATTCTCCTAATTTGCCATTAAACAGGAATCTGGAATATGGAGAATGGTAACAGATGTAAGAGATAATAATAAGGTGAGTCAAGCGATAGGTTCTTTACAGTCTGGAATTCCCTTGCCTTCTCTATTACCTAAAGAATGGTTTATTATAGTGATTTATTTAAAAGACTGATTTTTTACTATACCCTTTCAAGAGCAGGATAGAGGGAAAATTAGCCTTCACAGTGACTACTTATACTAATTCCCAGCCTGCTAAAAAATATCAGTACAAAATTCTTTCACAAGGAATCTTAAACAACCCTGCCTTGCGTCAATATTTTGTACAACATCCATTGGAAATAATCCATAATTTATATAATTTACAATTATAAAGATATCTTACTAGCTGATTCAGATGAAGATACCTCAGATAAAATGTTTGAAGAAATAAAAAAATTTGCTTTATTGGTAGAAAAATTGCTCCTTAAAAATACAAAGAAGAGAGTATATTAATTATCTAGGATATAAGATAGGCTTACAGAAAATTCAACCACAGAAAGTACAAATCAGAAGAAACAAATTATAAACTCTTAATGATTTTAAAAAATTGCTGGGAGATAATAACTGGTTATGGCCCACAATTGAATTGGCAGCTCAAGAACTATTTATGTAAACCCTAACAAGTTTATTTGTACTTAAATAGTATCAGAAAATTATCTGCTGAGGCTGAGAGAGAATTGGGTTTGATATAAAAGAAATTATAGGATGCACATGTGTAACTCTTGATCCACAGCTTGATTTTTCTTGTTATTTTACCTTCCATGCATTCTTCTACTGGAATTCCAATGCAGAGAGAAGATAATATCTTAGAATGGATTTTTTTGCCACACAAACTGAGTAAAAATTAAAGACCTATGTAGAAAATTTTTCTGAAGTGATCCTGAAAGGAAAATTAAGACTTCATCAATTAGCAGGAATTGAGCTAGTGGAAACTGTGATATATTTCACTAATACTGAGATTTCCTCATCATGGGCAGAAAATGAACATTGGCAAAGAGCTTACAGTAGTTTTTGGAGAGATTAGCAGCAAATATCCCCAAAGCAAGAGACTTCAGTTTATAAAAAGAACTACTTGGATCCTTCCTCACATTGTACAGGGAATACAAATTTCTAGAGTCCCTACATTGTATACTGGTGCAAACAAATCAGAAAAGACAGGTTATAAGTCAGGAAATTTAAGTAAAGTGGCTCAAAGCCCTTACTATTTTTTTCAAAAGTCAGAATTATATGCTATTCTAATGGTATTATTAGATTTTCCAGGAACTCTTAATATAGTTACTGACTCTCAATAAGTGAAAAACATTGTTTTACACATTAAAACTGTTGAATTTATTCCAGGTGATTCAGAATTAACTATGTTATTTATTCAATTAAAAGAAACTATCAAAAATAGAAATCATCACTTGTATGTAACACATATCAGATCCTGTATGGTTCTACCAGGCCCTCTAGCAAAAGGTAATGATGAAAATTATCAGTTATTTGTAGGAAATGTGTTAGAAACCTCATAATTTCATAAGAAGTACCATGTTAATAGCAAAGGGTTGTAAAAATAGTTTTCTATCACTTAGTAACAAACCAAGGGAATTATAAAGAACTGTCCTACTTGTTCTTTGTATAATCACACTCTACTACCTGCATGAAGAATCTCAAATGGTACTCAAATAAAGTTTCACAAATAGATATGTTTCGTTTTTGCAGAGTTTGGAAAATTAAAATATGTACACCATATCATAGATACATGTTCAGGTTTCAATGGGCAACTGCTTTCAGTTCTAAAAAGATTGATTCTGTAATGACATATTTATTAAAAAATTATGGACATCATGGGGATATCTGTACAAATTAAGACTGACAATGCTCCAAAGTATATCTCTAGTAAAATGAAGCAGACTTTTGCATATCACAACATAAAGCATATTGAAGGTATACCACACAATCCTACAGAACGAGCAGTTATAGGAAGATTGGGTCACACTCTAAAAAATAGGCTTAATAAACAGAAAGGGGTAATAAAGATCCAAAGAGATAGATTTCACAATGCTTTTTTAACTTAATTTTTAAATGCTAATGAGAAAAGAATGGCAGCTACAGAGAGACATTAAATAATAGAAAACATTTGCTGAATTAAATCAGCCTGTATACTTTAAAGATTTATTGATCTCAGAATGGAAGCCAGGATATGTGTTACATTGGGAAAGAAATTTTGTGTTTGTTTCCACAGGAGAAGAAAAGCTATGGATACCCTCAAAATTGATAAAGATTAGATTTGAACAGGGGAGACCTCTTCATTAGGTAAGGCAACAGTTTACACAGCATGACCACTCAATATAAACTAACATATAAGATTAATAAATGACTTTCATTTGATCAACAATAACTTGCCAAAAACGAAACATTCGAAGGTTAGGGTTAGAACAGGATTTTGTTGTTGTCTTTTGTGGAGAATGAAGGCATACAGCTAAGGAACCTAAAGACTACTGGGGAAAAAGACATCTGAAGAAAAAGAATGAATAATCCAGAGAAAATGGCCCAATAAAAAGAGAACATAGACTTAATAATATATCATATTTCCAACAGGATAAAATTTCATAAATATCCCCAAATGTTTATTTATGCTGTTCTCTCAAAACATATAAGGCAAATGGTCTTTTAGTAGTCCTAATTCAATTAAAAATTAAAGCTGGCTTTAGAGTTGGAGTGTGGCTCACTCCTTCTCTAAAACCAAGTATGCTTCTTAAAGGAAAATCTAAAATCTTATGTCAGAAGAGCCACCTAATATGGGACAGAAGAAAAACCAAAGTTAAGGAACTGTTTTATTGCCATTAATCTCATAAGTCTTTGATTTTATTTTGATTCTTTTAAACTTTTCATAAGGTATAAACATCTCAAAATTTATAAAATTATATGTATATTTTAAACTTTCTGTCATGATATTAATGGCCATATAGAGTACTAATTGTAGAAAAAGGCTTCATCTAGCCTCCTGTACATGATTTCAGATTTGAGTTTCTATCAGTTAACTAGAAATTGGGTCTCATTCAGTAGAGCAAGAAGCAAGCATTCACTGTGTCTGCATAAAGCGGGCATGATACTGAAACCTCTCATTCTAGTAACTGGAAGTGGAAGCAGTAGGGTCATGATTTCAAGGTCAGCCTGAACTTCATGAGCCTGATTTAAAAACAAAACTTCAAAAGCAATGATTAACAAAAAAAGATCAAGGCTTGCTAGCAAAACTGATGGACGTGCTTTGGTCCCTAGGGACCTACATGGTAGGAGAGGACTGCATCACACAGGCTGTCATCTGATTTCAAATCATACTTTGCATTTGTATGCACAAATAATAAATATTAAATTTTAAAAGAAATAAGAATTTTGAGATGGTTTCACAGTTTAGTACCTGGCATAGAGCACACAGCAACCATTGCTGCTTCTCAAAATTTCAGTGTTTTAACATTGCTGATCACAATTCTCCAACATCTTTCTACTTTCATTTTTAATAATTCTGAGTATGTGTTATGGGAGTTTCCTTATGCCTTTTCCTTTGGGAAATTTGTGTGGGCTTCAGTGGAGAATAAGGATGTATAAAGTGGCAGTTTCTTTAAACAAAATAATTCTTTGGAAAAAGTCCCCCACCTCATAGAACTATATAACTGCCTACTCCCACAAAAGAATCTGTATTGTGCCCACCCCCCAGAATAGAGGACAGGACACACCTGGTCTCAAAGATGGAAGCACATTATGGAGAGAAACAACAGGCTCACATCCAGATAGGCATTTAGGTACTTGCTGAACATACTGCTTTTTTCCTCAGTAATAATGCTGTGATGGCCTACTTCATCCCAAAATCATTAAGTCTGCATTCATTCTTGCTTGTGGCTAAACTATTGCACAATTATAGAGTACAAAAGGTGTAGTGTTTTAAAATAAACCAGCCCCTATACTAATTCACTCTCAGATATTGTCAGTTTCCTTCCATTAATGACTCTACACCTCCTCTTTGGGATGAGAATTCCACTGCAGCTGGACTCTGGCAAGTGCCTTTTGTAGAAAACAGTTCAATTTCTAGCCCCACATGGCAGCTCACATCTGGAACTTCAAAGTTTCATGGAATCCAACCACCTCTTCTTGCTGAATAGGCAGTGCCCTTATGTGTGAACAAACATGTAGACAGATACCAAGGGTCATGGGGCAATATACCTTAAGGCAAGCCTAGTAGCCATTCACATGGAAGAACTCTTTCTTGTCCTCTCATACCTGGATCCCAAGTGCACCAACTGCCATTATAGTTGGGTTATGTGATCCAGCAGGATTTGCAGACCATATGCTCCTGCCTTTACTGGCTGCGTCCCAGGTGGAGCAAGGTATGATTAAGGCGCCCACCACCTCCCAAACAGATGAGCATCTTTGAGCATGTTTATGTAATTATGTACTTGTAAAGATATTTTTAGCACATTTTATTTCTTTTATGTATATCTGCAGGTGAGTACAAAGATACCACTTTGCATATGTGGGATACAGAGGACAACTTGAGAACTGGATCAGTCATGTGGGGAGCAAACTTAGGTAAATAGGGCTGGCAGAAAGTCACTGTATTGACTGCTCCATCTTGTTGGCTATGATTATACATTTTGAGAAATATGGGAGTATATGTTTGTGGAAAGCATCTGACTATTACTGGCATATACATGTGTTGAACAATGTGATATGTGTATGTGAGTGAGAGCATGGGTGCCATATTTACATGTGTGTTTGGAGAAGTCTGCATGGGTGTTTGGGTTTATAGGAGTTGTGTGTGGCAGAAGTGTTGTGAATGCAAAAGGTTACCTGTGTGAAACTCTGGTATGTCATGGTTGACCTGGCACTGACAGACATGGCAAGCTTATCAACACCAGCCCAACTCTCTTGGTTCTACTCACCCCTGCACTTGTAATTCCCATTACTTTCCCTGACCAAGCCTCTGCCTTGCCCAGTGCTGTAACCACCTTGCGTGTGGCTGTGCCCAAATTGCCACTGCTACCACTGGTTCCATTCACTATGAACAATCAACCCTGTCTGAATGTTTTCCCAGCTTTCCCCAAACTTGAACCCCCATCCATGTCTCCAACAATACCTAGCCTCTATTACCACCCACAACTTCTCACCTAACCATGCTCTGCTTCTGTCTCTTTGATGACAGCAACAGTCCAACATTCTTTCCCCCTCCAGCATCAAGCCTCCTGGGACCAACCCACTTCTCTGAGTCTACAGCTAAATACCTAGCTGCAAGGCAATTCTGAGTGGAAAGCTTACTATGACTTACGTGTGTCTACAGGACATTAACTGGCAAATCACAAATACATCCTTCCATTTGATACTAGATTACTGCTGTGAATATCCTAATATATGACATGATTGATCAGATAACACCCAGGTCATGATGGGAATGCAGGTCAGGTCACATGTAACTTAGTGGCTCATTGTCTAATGTTCGGTTTCCACTGAGGCCCAAAAGTATCTCAAAAGCTTTCTCTAAAAGGGAGAATACATGTCTGCAAATGGTTGCAAATTCTTGCTCCAAGAACCAAAGATCTCTTTTTTAATGTAACTAACTATAGGTGTGGTAGCCCACGTGTGACTCAGTTTCCATCTGGAGTCATTACTGACTTAAAACATTTGAGTTCACGTTTCCTGCTAAGCCCATAAGAAAGAGAATTTTTGTCCAGATGAAAGAACACATTATCTACTAAGATTTGGGCTGGTGTATGCCAGCCAGAGGCACTCTTCATTAGAGATTAGAAGCTACTTAACTGATAATGCATCTGCTTGAGCTTCCTCCCAAGGACAGTGCAGGGAGGTGGTCAGCTGACTGTACTGCTCTTTGTTCTGCCTTTTGCCCATAATTAGTATATATGCTGGCTGAGATTGGGGCTGTCTGCTATTCACCTTCAGTTCTCCCAGTCTATCCTATGTTTTCTGTCTCCATTTCTCTTAATCTACCATTTCCTATAACCTTTTGCCCCCTTCCAGGTACTCCCAGCTGATTCCTGTTGGAGTGGGCTCGACAGAGTGGCCCCAAGCATGGGGCTGGGCATGGGGGATAAACGTGATGGTCACTGAAAGATGAAAGAGTACACTCAATAAAAGGGAGATCTGTGGTGAGTTTACCAAGAGTCCTACAGTGTAAATATAAAGATAAGTAAACACAAGGGTATACATAGAGAACAAAAAAGAGGTTGGTTGTGCAGTATGAGAAAACAAGTAAGAAGTAACTCGAGTATAGATGTAAAATAAGTTAGAAGTAACTTGAATATAAGTGTAAAAAGTAACTATGGGCCAAGGAAACAGCAAACAGCTGTTTGTACACACTTAGAGATAATTTAAAAGCCAGAGGCACTTACGTAGAACATTAGCAACTGTGTAAATTTTTAGAGTTTGTACATTTACTTGTAGACATTTTTTAAAGGTTGGGGTACTAAGGAAGCACAACAGCAATTGCTTCCATTTTTGACACGTGTAAAGGATGTGTGTCCCTGGTTTCCTGCAGAAGAGAGTATGAGTCTAGAGATTTATAAAAGGTGTGAGTGGATGAGCGCTCTTTGTCATGGTCTTTGTTTTGACTGTTACTATGTTGCTGTTCTGTTTTGTGTTCATGTCTTTAGAAAGTTTAAGTGGTACCAGTACCTGTCTGTCATTACTGTCCATTTTTGTCTATTGATCTTTGTTATCCTGGAGATGAGGCAGGCAGCCTCTGCCTCTGTCCTCCTGTGCATTTTTATTGGATCAGTTCCAGGACTTTGAGTGCCAAAAGAAAAACATTTCAAAAGGAGAGGCATAGTAAGGGCCACCTTCCTCCATTGTTCTCTGATCCACAGCCAGTCAGCAGTTCCTGTGGAGAGCAGGGGGTGAGCATGCTCAGCTCGACAGAGAGAACACTACAGGGAGACATGCCCATGTGAATGGGGCTCCAGAGAATTGATTGCTTGCAATTGAAAAACTGCACAATGTGAAACAAAGAATCTGAGACAGTGGCTGGAGAAATTTACAATTTTCCTTTCAGGAAGACTGGCAGCCAAGGATACACTCTGTGCCCACCAGAGCTGCTCTCCCTCTTCTTTTTTTTCTAAGACAAGATCTTCTTCAATGTGATAACACTCAAGGTCTCTTCAGCTGGCCAGCAGTTTCTCATCTTAACCCTTGTCTGTCCTGATACTGCTTGATGATGTAGGAGGGTCATCTGTCTATGTGTTACTTTCATTGGTTAATAAAGAAA
>LOEQ01000676.1:484719-500136 GCA_001685075.1 Bramus lutescens | reverse complement strand
TGCTACTGGGGTTATATTTAGGAAGTGATCTCCTGTGCCCATGCATTGAAGGCTACTTCCCATTTTCTCTTCTATCATGTTCAGTGTGGTCAGATTTATATTAAGGTTTTTAATCCATTTGGACTTGAGTTTTGTGCATAGCAATAGATATGGATCTATTTTCATTCTTCTACATGTTGACATCCTGTTATGCCAGCACCATTTGTTAAAGATGCTTTCTTTTTTCAATTGTATATTTTTGGCTTCTTTGCCAAAAATCAGGTATTTATAGGTGTGTAGACTAATATCTGGGTCTTCAATTTGGTTCTATTGGTCAACCTCTCTGTTTTTATGCCAATACTGGGTTGTTTGCATTACTGTAGCTCTATAACAGAGCTTAATTTCAGGGATGGTGATGCTTCTGGAAGTTCCCCTATCAGACAGGATTGTTTTGACTATCCTGTTTTATTTTTTTTTCATATGAAGTTGAGTATTGTTCTTTCAAGGTCTGTGAAGAATTGTGTTGTGATTTTGATGGGGATTGCACTGAATCTATATATTGCTTGTGGTAGGATTGCTATTTTTATTATGATGATGCTACCTATCCAAAAGCATGGGAGATCTTTCCATTTTCTGGTATCTCAGTTTCTTTCTTCAAAGTCTTAAAATTTTTGTCAAATAGGTCTTTCACTTCTTTGGTTAGTGTTACCCCATGATATTTTATGTTATTTGTGGTTATTGTGCATGGTGATGTTCCTCTGATTTCTTTCTCAGCTTTTTTATTATTTTAATATAGAAGGGCTGATTTTTTTGAGTTGATATTGTATCCTGCCACATTACTGAAGATATTCATCAGCTGTAGGAGTTCTTTAGTAGAGTTTTGGGGACCACTTATTTATACTATAATATTACCTGCAAATAACAAAAGTTTGACTTCTTCATTTCCAATTTGAATCCCCTTAATCACCTTTTCTTGTCCTATTGTTATAACCAGAATTTCCAGAACTATGTTGAATAGATATGGAGAGAGTAGACAGCCTTGCCTTGTTCCTGATTGTAGTGGGATTGCTTTGAGTTTCTCTCCACTTAATTTGATGTTGGCTTGCTGTATATTGCTTTTATTATGTTTAGATATGTTCCTTGTGTCCCTGATCTCTCCAAGATGTTTATCAAGAAGGGGTGTTGGATTTTGTCAAATGCTTTTTCAGCATGTAATGAGATGATATTTTTTTCTTTCAGTTTATTTATATGGTAGATTATATTCATAGATTTTCATATGTTGATCTATCTCTGCATCTCTGGGATGAAGTTGACTTGATCATGGTGGATGATTTTTTTTGCTGTGTTCCTGGATTTGGCTTGCCAGTATTTGAGTATTTTTGCATATATGTTCATGAGTAAGACTGGTCTGTAATACTCTTACTTGGTTGAGTCTTTGTGTGTTTTGGTATCAGAGTAACTATAGCCTCATAAACAGAGTTTGGCAATGTTCCTTCTGTTTCTATTATGTGGTTCACCTTGAGGAATACAGGTAATAGCTCTTCTTTGAAGTTCTGGTAGAATTCTGCAGTGAAACCATCCGGTCCTGGGCTTTTTTTGGTTGGGAGGCTTTTGATGACCACTTCTATTTCCTTGAAGGTTATAGGTCTATTTAAATTGTTTACTTGGTCTTGATTTAATTTTGATAGGTGACACCTACTAAGAAAATTGTCTATTTCTTTTACATGTTCCAATTTTGTTGACTGCAAGTTTTTGTAGCATGACCTAATAATTCTCTAGATTTCCTCATTGTCTGTTGTTATGCCCCTCTTTTCATTTCTGATTTTGTTAATTTGGATGTTCTTTCTCTGCCTTTTGATTAGTTTGGATAAGGGTTTGTCTATCTTGTTGATTTTCTCAAAGACCTAGCTCTGTTTCATTTATTGTATTGTTTTCTTTGTTTCTATTTTATTGATTTCAGCCCTCAATTTGATTATTTCCTGTTTTCTACTCCTCCTGGGTGAGTCTGCTTTGTTTCGTTGTAGAGCTTTCAGGTGTGCTATTAAGTCACGAGTGTGAGCTTCCTCCGCTTTCTTTATGTAGGCACTTAGTGTTATTAACTTTCCTCTTAGCACTGTTTTCATAGTCTCCCATAGGTTTGGGTACATTGTGCTTTCATTTTCATTGAATTCTAGGAGTCTTTAATTTCTTTTTTTACTTCTTTGACTCAGTGGTGGTTCAATAGAGCACTGTTTAATTTCCATGTGTTTGTGGACTTTCTGAAATTTGCGTTGCAGTTGAATTCTAATTTTAAACCATGGTGATCTGATCAGATAAAGGGATTATTCCAATTTTTTTATCTGTGGAGATTTGCTTTGTTACCCAGTATGTGATCAATTTTAGAGAGGATTCTATGAGGTGCTGAGAAGGATTAGTCTCTTATGTTTGGGTGGAATGTTCTGTAGATGTCTGCCAATTTCATTTGAGTCATGATATCTTAGTTCTCTCATTTCTGTTAGGTTTCCATCTGGTTGACCAATCCATTAAGGAGGGTGAGGTGTTGAAGTCACCTACTATTAGCATTGTGATTTAAGTAATGTTTCTTTTACATATGTGTGTGCTCTTGCTTTTGGGGAATGGATGTTCATCATTGAGACTTCATCTTGATGGACTGTTCTTCTTATGAGTGTAAAGTGTCCTTCTCCATCTCTTTTGATTGATTTTAGTTTGAAGTGTACTTTGTTAGATACTAAGATAGCTTCACCTATTTGTTTCTTAGGTCCATTTGATTAGAAAATCTTTTCTCAACCCTTAACTCTGAGGTAATGTCTGTTTTTGAGGTTGAGGTGTGTCTCATGTATACTTAGCAGAAAGCTGGATCCTGCTTTCATATCCATTCCCTTAGCCTGTGTCTTTTTATAGGTGAACTGAGTCCATTGATATTAAAAGATATTAATGACCTATGATTGCTAATTCTGGTAATTTTTTTGGTGGTACTGCATGTGTTCCCCTTGGGGTTTTTTTGGGGGGGAGTGAGGTTATTTGTTTTCTGTGTTTTTGTGGGTTGTTAGCTTCCTTGGGTTGGTATTTTCCTTGTAGTAATTTCTGTAGGGCTGGATTTGTGCACAGGTATTGTTTAAAACTGCTTTTGTCATGGAATCTTTTTTTCTCCATCAATGGTATAGGAGGCCCTTCTGTCTATGTGTTGCTTTCATTGGTTTAATAAAGAAACTACCTTAGCCTTTTGATAGGGCAGAACTTAGATAGGTGGAGTAGATGGAACTGAATGCTGGGAACAAGGGCAGTGTGGCAGATGCCATGAAGCTCCTGCCTGAGACTTGACACTGGTTAGAATCTTTCCCAGTAAGCCATGACCTCGTGGTAAACACAGACTATTAGAAATGGGTAAAATCAAGATGTGAGAATTAGCCAATAAGAGGCTAGAGATAATGGGCCAGGCAGTGTTTAAATAAATAGAGTTTCTGTGTGATTATTTCGGTGTAAGCTAGCTGGGCGGCTGGGACAAAAAGCAGGCCCTCCCTCCAACAACTTGTTTCTTAGGTCCGTTTGATTCGAAAATCTTTTCTCAACCCTTTACTCTGAGGTAATGTCTGTTTTTGAGGTCGAGGTGTGTTTCCTGTATACATCACAGAAAATTGGATCCTGCTTTCATATCCATTCCCTTAGCCTGTTTTTTATAGGTGAATTGAGTCCATTAATATTAAAAGATATTAATGACCAATGATTGTTAATTCCTGTTACGTTTTGGTGGTATTGCATGTGTTCCCCTTATTTTTTAGGGGGGGGGTGTTATCTGTTTTCTGTTTTTGTGGGTACAGTTAGCTTCCTTGGGTTGGTATTTTCCTTGTAGTAATTTCTGTAGGCTATATTTGTGCATAGGTATTGCTTAAATCTGTTTTTTTTTCATGGAATATCTTTTTTTCTCCATCGATGGTGATTGAAAGCTTTGCTGGGCATGCATAGTAGTCTGGGCTTGCATCTGTGGTCTCTTAATATCTGCAGCACACACAGACCTTCTGTGTGCCCAGGACCTTCTGGCTTTCATGGTTTCTATTGAGAAGTTGGGTGTAATTCTGATAAGTCTACCTTTATATGTTACTTGATTTTTTTTTCCTTGCAGCTCTTAATACTCTTTCTTTATTCTACTAGGTTTTTACCTTTTGATTATATGGATATGGGACTTTTTTTTAATCCAGTTTACTTGGTGTTCTGAAGTTTCTTGTACCTTTAGGGATATCCTTTAGGTTGGGAAAGTTTTCTTCTATGATTTTGTTGAATATATTTTCTGTGCCTTTGAAGTGGAGTTCTTCTTCTACCCCTATTATTCTTAGGTTTGGCCTTTTAATGGTGTTCCAGATTTCCTGGATGTTTTTTGTTAAGAATTTTTTGGATTTAATATTATCTTTGACCAATGAGTCTATTTCCTCTATAATATCTTCAGCCCCTGAGATTTTGTTTTCCATCTCTGGTATTCTGTTGGTTATACTTGCCTCTGTAGTTCCCATGTAGTTTACCCAGGTTTTCCATATCCAGAACTTCCTCGGTTTGTGTTTTCTTTATTGCCTCTATTTCAGAATTCAAGTCTTGAACAGTTTGCTTTACCTATTTGATATTTTTTCTTGAGTTTCATTAGAGATTTATTAATTTCTTCCAATTTTTTGTTTGACTTTTCTTCCATTTCTTTAAGGGAGTTTTTCATTTTCTTTTTAAAGGTCTCCATCACTTTCATAAAGTTATGTTATAATCATTTTCTTCTGCTTCTTCTGGGTTAGAATGATCAAGTCTTCCTGTTATATGACCACTGAATTCTGGTGTTACCATGTTGCATTTTAGGTTGTTGAGTGAATTCTTACATTGGTGCCTACTCATCTCTTCCTTCAATTGATGCCAGCAGGGTCTTTGCATCTTGGTCCAATTCTTGCAGTGGTCTGATCTGTACTGTCACTGTCTGTGTCTTTGGGGTTTTGGAGTAGCCTACCTGCAGGAACCTCTCCTGCTGGCTGGCTAGAGAAGCTGAGGCAGTGAGGGAAGGAAGAAGCATTGATTTTTAAAAGTTAAAGATGCATTGTTTGGGGAAAGTTATGCTCTTGTTTCCACAGAAAAAGAAAAATATATAGGTTTTAACCATTTAAATCTGATGGGTTACAAATAATCATCTTTTAAGGAAATTGGGTACAAATTATTAAGATAAAGAAAAGTGCTGCTAGTTTTGAAAGTTTCACATTGGTACAGGTTTTTTACATGTTAATGCAAATTTAAGTTATTCTTATTGTGATTGATACACACACGCATGCTCTTGTTTGAAATATATCTATGCAATATTCTGAACTGCTGGAAAAATCAGAGCAGAAGACACTGATGGAGATGTGCACATTTTCTGAAGAATTAGGGGACAAACAAGAGACTATAATAATATAGAAAAAGGAATTTGTCAATGAATTCCTTATTCGTCTTAAAACTATTGAGTTTTAAGGGAAACTATAAATAATGTTGATTTCATCATGTTAATTCTGATTTTCTTCATTAAAAAGGCTGATTATTCACTGCAGAACATTTATGTTAAAAATGGAATCATGATCTGTAAATGTAAAAGGAGGACTGAGGTTAAAAATACAAGTTATTAATCAACATATTACAACCCCCTGAGTTATAGGATTTTATGATTGGCCTCCTATGAAATGACAAGGCTAATGCTCTTAGCTATTTAGATTTTCATGGACAAGTCCAAACATGTTTATTAAAAACTGCCAACATCACATCTGTGGTCTGTAAATGCAAACTGCAGTCTAACTGCTCCTATAATGGTTAATAATAGGACAAAATGCTTATGATTGTATATAAACTCTGAAAGTCTAAAGATATAAAGGCCTTAGGACATCAATATAGGTTATAAGGATTTGAAGGCATAAAAGCTTAATTATATGGGTCTGAGAGGATATTCTGAAAAATATAGATACAAATTTATAAGAAATAATGGCTTAAGCTGTATATAAAAATATTACAGAATTTATTTACTTTCCATAATATTATTATACTAGGATTTGAAAAGTTCAGAATTTAACATTAATAGAGTTCTGACAAACTAACATAGAAATCTGCTTACTGTTTGGGTCACAAGCTCAAGATTTTAAATTTCTTTTGGTTATCTTCTGAATATAGGTTTACATGCTGTTTAACCCAAATCTAGTTTTTGCTCGAACCCAAGTATGTAAATTATTCTGGCTATTTGACAGATATTTGTTACCTGCTTTTTCTACAATATGGATTTCAGTACAGATTGATAATGCCAATATATCTACAACTTTTATGTTTTTCTTTTATAAAATGAAGATTCAAACAAGCTTTAGAAAATCAAGAGAATTATACAACTTGGATCCACTTCTCTCAAAGTAAAAAGATTATGGTATTCTCTCTCTCTCCTAGTCTTGGGACTCTTCCCCTTCCTTTATTATTGAGACTATGAGTCTACAATTTTAAAATAAGTTAATAAATTTTAACATCTGTTCCTAGTTTGTATCTCTCTTAACAGGTTTCCATTTGGCTAACAAATCCATCCAAACATCAATTGCTGACACTTTACTCCAAATAACTATGAACATTGAACTTGCTGAAACTTGATGTGGACCAATCCAGCCAACATGATTGCTGTTTTTACAGCATGGCTATGAACCAGACACTTCTAAGTTTCCTCATTGTCTTTGACTAACATTCTAGCCTTCCAGGGCCCTGAGAACAACATCCTGAGATCAGCAGAAAGTAATTGCAGAAATGAATACATCATCCCTGTTTCCTCCCAGGAATGTTAGGTAAAAGGGGAATTTCTCTTTCAGTCATCAAAGGGATTTTGATCATTGATACCTTGAATAAATGATAATTACTGTCTGGGTACTGTTAAGCTAATGATGCAAAAACCCTGATATCAGTCTGGAACAAACTCATCTTAAGGATATGAGATGATGTACTTTGCAGGGTCAAGGAATTTTGAAAGAGCACATGGGAGTTGTAAGATTCAAAAATAAAATTAAAAGGTAGAGTTAGGGTTATAACCATACATGTCTTATTTAAAATTTTATATTTTTAAAATGTGAATAGATTTTGGCATGAAAACACCACCACATAATTTGTTCAGGTCTAATGGAAATATCCATCCACTGGTTTATGTCCCAACATTGTTTGGATATGGGGAGAGAGCATGTTTGTGATTTTTCCCAGGATGAAATTGAAGCTCAATTGGTACAGAAGGATGTCCCATACCATTTCCCCTTTTTTGTCTAAATGAAAAGGAATGTTTTAACTTTAACATAATAAAATTACATATAACAAAACTTGCCTATAGGTAAGATGGTCCTTCAGGTCCCTGCTTCATGAAAGAGTCTGCCAGACATTCTGCAGGACGCAGAAGAAAGTGACTGACAAATTGCTGATGTAGGCAGAAATGTCTTTGAAATTCCTGCTTCATGGAAAGTCTGCTGGATACTATGGGCCTGTAGGCTGAAGATGGATGCCCCAATGTTACAGAAAAACTGTGGGTGACTGTCCAGTTAGGGAGATGTCTCTGTCAATTCTAAAGTTTTGAAAGTTGCTTACAATGCACATCCTGTTTACTTAGTTAATATTATATCCTTCTGGGGTCTTTGGTGAAAAATAGTTACAGTTTTCCTTAGTTATAATAAAAGATAAAATAAATATAAATATTATAACTGTAATTCTTGCTTGATACCTGTTTAGTTTTATGTTGTTTCACTATGTTAAAGTTAAAACCTTCCTTTACATTTAGACAGAAAAGGGGGAAGGTGGTGTGGGAAGTCCTTCTGTTATATGTGTTGCTTTTATTGGTTAATGAATAAAGAAGCTGCTTTGGCCTGTGATAGGGAAGAGTAGAGATAGGTGAGAAAACTAAACTGAATGCTGGGAGAAAGAAGGCAGACTCAATGGGAAGCCATATAACCACCAGAAAAGGCAGATACTGGAACTTTGTCCAGTAAGCCACAGCCACATGGCAATATACAGATTAATAGAAATGGGTTAATTTAGGATATGAGTTAGCTAGCAATACACTTAAGCTATTGGCCAAACAGTGATTTAAATAATATAGTTTCTGTGTAATTATTTTGGGTCTGAGCAGCCTGGAAATGAACAAGCAGCTTCCTCCAACACACATGGGACAGTAACAACTTTTTCCATGAAGGTATATAAAGTATAATTTAATTGAATAAAAACAACAAACAGTAATGACTAAAAAGAAGTAAACTCACTCCTAACTGCTATATTGTAAGGAACAAGAAAACACATTCAAAGAACAATTCTGTATTTTGCAGAAACTTACATCACAATAGCCTTGTCCTCTTTCTTTGAAGTATAAACACAAATACTCAAAATTCTCATATAACTTCAACCAGGACAGTGTTCCAATAATACATTTGAACAAAAGCAATTTTAAAAAAAGACCACATACAAATAAAGCTTTTTAAAATATGGAGTCTTTCTCCTGTCACACACATACACATATATACATATATGCATATACATGTGTATGCATATGTATGTATATATCCACCTTTATAACATTAATATGCTGGTTCCCAAGGAAGGCAAAGAAGTGCATCACACCTCCTGGACCAGGATTTACAGATATTTCTGAGCCACCTCATGTGGGTGCTAGGATCCAAACTTGAATACCCTACAGATGCAATGCTACCGAGTCAATTCTGCAGCTCCAAAAGATATCATTATAATACAGAAAACGAATATTCTCCTTTATTCCATCCTCATCATTTGGAGGTGATGAAAGTCCCTGCTACTTGTTCAGTGACGAATTGAATGAATTTAATCCCTTTGAAAATAGACTCTGCACATTGCTTATTTTAGTTGTTAACATAATTCTCTTGATGTGAATGATCCCAACAAATGATTTAGATGATTGGAAATGAGCCCATATTATGCAGCAAAAAGTTCCACAACATGATGCATACATTTAAAAATGATTATTTTTCTTTTACATGAAAAGGTGTTTTGCCTGCATGTATACCTGCATTAAGTGTATGGGATCCCCTAGAACTATACTTCCATAGTTTTGAGCTTCTATGTTGGTGCTTGGGATTGAACCCGGGTCCTGAGGAAATGTAACCATCTTTCCAGATCCCTTTTTTGGACATTTTGAGAAAGGATCCCTCTATAAACTAGTACCATTCTGGAACTCAATATTAGGTCATCAGGCTTAGCAGCAATCACATTCTCTTACTGATAAAATTCTCTGCCATTCATTTGTGTTTCTGAAAATATAAGAAGTATTTAACCTCAGAACCAGGTACTATGACCCAAAATAATGGAATGACAGTATAAATATCACTTTCAATTGGAAATACATTTTATTATTCAAATTATCATGTTTCTATATTCTTGGAATACAATGTTTACAACTTGAAAAAGACAATATTTTAACTATAGAGTGGCTCTACAAATCTTACTGTAGCACCACTGAGATAAAAATGTAGGCTTTTTCATTTGTGGACAGCAAGGCTTGACCTCATTTATTAGACTGATGGAGATTTTCACCAGTATGAATATTTTTATGATTTTGAAGGATACTGCAACATGCAAAGACTTTACCATATTGATTGCATTCATAGGATTTGCCTCCAGTATGAGTTTTCTTCTACTTGAAGATGACTATTAAGTGCAAAGTCTCTACCACATTGATTATATCCATAGGATTTCTCTCTAGTATGACATCTTTCATGCCTATGAAGATGACTTTTACGTGCAAATGCTTTATCACACTGGTTACATTCATAGGGTTTCTCTCCGGTATGAATCCTTTCATGACTGTGAAGATGACTATTATGTCCAAAGGCTTTACCACATTGATTACATACATAGGGTTTTTCCCCAGTATGAGTTCTTTCATGACTAAGAAGATGACTCTTCCTTGCAAAGACTTTACCACATAGATTACATTCATAGGGTTTCTCTCCTGTATGACTCCTTTCATGAATGAAAAGATTCTTCTTCTGTGTAAAGAAGTTAGCATTTTGATTGTATTCATAGGGTTTCTCTCCAGTATGACTTCTTTCATGACTGAGAAGATTACTCTTCTGAGCAAAGGCTTTACCACATTGATTACATTCATAGGGTTTCTCTCCAGTATGAATTCTTTCATGAATGAGAAGATTACTCTTCTGTGCAAAGGCTTTACTACATTGATTACATTCATAGGGTTTCTCTCCAGAATGAACTCTTTCATGACTGCGAAGAGAACTCTTCTGTGCAAAGGCTTTGTGACACTGACTACATTCAAAGGGTTTCTCTCCAGTGTGACTTCTTTCATGACTACGAAGATTACACTTCTCTACAAAGGCTTTACCACATTGATTACATTCATAGGGTTTCTCTCCAGTATGAATTCTTTCATGAATGAGAAGTTTATACTTGTGTGCAAAGGCTTTACCACACTGATTACATTCATAGCGTTTCTCTCCAGTGTGACTTTTTTCATGCCTGTGAAGATTACTCTTCTGTACAAAGGTTTTACCACATTGATTACATTCATAGGGTTTCTCTCCAGTATAAATAGTTTTATATATTTGAAGATAACTGGGACTTGCAAAGGCTTTACTGCATTGCTCATATTCATACCTTTTCTCTCTAGAATGAGTACTATGTACTTGATGAAAACTATGGCATGCAGAGACATTATCACTTTGATTATACTCATAGGGTTTTTCTTCCAAATGAGTTCTTTGGTGTACTTGTAAAGTAGAATCATATTGAACAGGTTTATCATGTTGATCACATTCATTGAGATTCTCTTCATTATTGGTTGTTTTGTGTATTTGAAGATACCTGTGATGGCTAAAGTCCTTAGTACAAAGCTCACATTTTTCACTTCCTTTTCCAAAATGAGCTTTTTCATATCTTTGAAAAAAATTGGAAGAGCTCAGAGTTTTACAACACTGATTGCATGTATAACACACACTGTGAGTCACACTGCATGAGCAAAGTGAACCAGGACAGACAGGTGGACTTCCATATTCCTTGTTCTCATAGGGGTTTTCTCCAATGTGAGAGTGTAAACTTGTATCACAGCCATCATGTCTTCTCGCAGTGGGGACTACAACATTTCTTCTAACTGTTCCAGGAGGAAAAGAGGTATATTGCTTCTTTCCATATCCCTGATGCTCATATGGCTTGTATCCAGAGTGACAGTTGATATGCCTATTAAAGGAACAATAGCAAATAAAAGGTTTTCACATTACATTCACATAGTCTAACACTTTGTGCCTCAGAGACGTGCTGTATTGATTCAGGTTTCTACCCCACAATACATTCCTTGTCTCTCATAAAGTGATCTTCTCACTAAATTATGGTAAGTCACTCCCTACAAGTATATGAGGAACACTAGGTTTAATATGGAAGTTTTGCTTATAAAAGATCTTGGACATAGTGTAATTGCGTTATCAACATCTATACCTTATATGATGATTGAACAGCATGATAATAATTGGATGGACAATTCTACAAAATGCTTTTCATATGGCTATGTTTAAAACTGTGACATGTGCTATAGCATTGTTTCTTTACCTTATCCTTAAAGGAATGGTTTTCAAATCAGGTACCTGACACTGGAATACATGGTGTTGTAACACTTCTTCCATGGTATATATGTACCAGCTTGCACATGAAAATTACCTTCCATGTCTTCTAGAACTTTGATAATCTTCTTCAATATTGTGGTCATCCCATTTGTAACCTAAAATACAGTACCAGAAAATGTATATGATATATTACTGGAAATTAGGCACAGTTGAATATTCTATCTTTCATGAATCACTGAACAATGTCTGATTTATTCACTAGATTCTTTCTCTTTCATGTTCAAAATCACAGAATAGCAACAATCATCAAGAGAGGATTGTCCCTTAGGTTGAAAAGTGACAGAAAGCTCATATTCCTACCTATAGAAATGAGGTTCCAGTAGGTTTCCACCATGACTTCTTTGTAGAGACTCTTCTGGGAAGGATCCAGCAAAGCCCACTCTTCATGCGTAAAATTCACATGCACATCCTCATAGGTCACTGCATCCTAAAGTATCCCACATACGTACATAATAGAAGTGTTGAGTCCGACTGCATTGTAAATATATATTTCATTGAGAATATATTTACATAATTCATTGTGCTCATTACATTATGTCACATTGGTCATAAAATAACAAAGGCAGTCACCAACACATTTTAAAAGGAAACAGAAAAGGAGAATCATGCCTTCCATATCTGTGGCCATAAAATAGAATCTGTCATTGCAGGAGAAATGCCTAGTAATAAACACAGAGAGACATGTAAACAGAATAACACTATTTGTATACATCAGAAATTTTTTTTAATTATCAACTTAAAAAAGGATAGACAGTATGGGTATGTTGGGGCCCACCTTTAATCCCAAATCTCAGGAGGTAAAGGCAGGTGATACTTAATGATTTCCAAGAAAGCCTTGTCTGTGTAGAGATTTCCAGGACAGTCAAAGTTACATATTGAGACTGTCTCAATCAAACAAACAAATAGAAAGCACTTAAAGAGTTGAAATATTCAATCCAGCTCTGTACCTCTCAGTCATAATCTGAAGTGATCCCTTATAAATTGTATGGCTAATAATTCCTAGGGAGGAATGCATGTTTAGCTCTGACTGACAGATCAAAGAGTTCTCAGAAACATTAGTAGAGTAAATGCTTATCCCAAAAAGAATAATAAAATGATGGAGTATATAAAGATGTGTCAACACCTGTCCTAGACCAGTTCTCAGCACTCACTTGTAGTTACCAACTATTCCTGTCATCAGGTCAAGAGAACTCAATGCTCTCTTCTGACTTCAGTCAATACCAGGCAGACACGCGATAGTCACTCACAACCACCTGTAACTACACCCCTAGGGGATCTTACTCTTTCTGGTCTACATGAGAACCAGGCAGACACAATTTACGCAAGCATGTAAATAGGCACTCATCCTAATAAATTAAAAAGAATAAAGGGACCATAGATCCATCTCAGTTGGTAGCATTCTTACCTAACATGTGTGAACCCCTCAGTTCAATTCCTGTTCCAGAAAGGGGACAAGAATTGGGATGCCTCTAATCACAACATGTGAAGAGGTGGATGTAGTAAGATCAGACATTGAAAGTCATTCTTGGGGACATAAGAAGTTTGAGGGCAGCCTGGCCTATATGAAACACTGCCTTTAGAAACAACACAAAAGAAATCAACACAAGAATATCCCAGGAGAAAGAAAAGAATACAGGATACAAGCTATTAGAGCTTTTTGAAAGCCCACAAATCTGGAATAGGAATGGATCATAGTCAACAGAAATGGCAAAATGGATATGGGAACTGAACTCTGTCTTCTGCAAATTTTAGATACATTCTTTCCACTGAGCCATCTTTTCAGCTCCTACAAACTATTTTATATACAATGTGGTTTCAGTTTCTGACTGTTATCACCAGCAGAAGATATATTTATCTTGGAGAAAGCAGACCCTCAGAATGTCTCAGCAATGACTGTATCTAAAGGAAACAGGATTTTACTGTCCACCAGCAAGAATCCACAGGACCAAATGAACAGTTCTTGTCAAGTTAACAATATCAGATCCCTATATAATTATATATAGTTCTGAAACCAAAATATTGATAGTTAGGTTAAAGACTGTAGTCTGCAAAAAAGATGTCTCCCTAAAATCAAGTCTTTAGAAAAGATCTTTTTTCAGATAGACATGGAGGCCTGAAATCCCTGATCTCATCAAGTAGGAAGTGGAAGGAAGCAAGAGAATAGGGACGGGACTTCAAGGCCAGATTTTAGGCCAAAAGGTCCTATCTCAAAGAGGAAAGAAAAACAAAAAAATCAAAGTCTTTCTAAGGTGACACATAAAGGTCCCAATTGATTAAAGGGAGCTCTAGGAAAAAAATTGAGAAACAGTGCCACATAAAACACTTCATTTTCATTGTAAGACTTAACTATTTAATAATATCTATACATAAATTGATGGGATATTTTAATCCCATCAAAAATTTTAAGTGTGATTCAAGACCAAAGTATATTCCTTTATCCCATCCTGACAATTAAAAATTTAGTATTGCATGTGTGTCATATGTGTGTTAGGGCAGGCACAGAAGTGCCATAATGAGAACTTGAAGATCAGAAGACAGCATTCAGTAGTTGATTTCTCCTTCTACATCAGGTTTGCATACCAAGTACTTTTCCTACTGAGCCAACCTCACCAGAACTACTTCATTGAATTCTAACCCACAGATGGTCTCACTCTTATATTATCAAACACATCTCTATTAATTGTGGGCTTTTTGGCAGAGGATCTCTTTGTAGCTCTGGCAGGCCTGAAACTGACTTTTTGGGACAGAGTAGTCTTGAACTTCCTGCATCTGCATCCAAATTACTGACGAGTATGTGCTCTCATGCTGTTAATTTAATGTACTAATTAAATCAAACTATAATACAGAGATATATGGCAACTTCTTGAAGAATGGCAAAAATAAAGTGAAAGTGACATATTTGTTTTAAAAATCTTTTAACTCTAGCCCATGGGAAGTCTAACCATATAACAGGCATCACCACTTGGTCTCTTATTGGACTAGGGAAACTCATACTTTCATTTCTCAATAACATGCTGTAGAATTTGCATGTTTCTTTGTGAGGTCTTGGCCCTATAATGGCAAAACTGTTTTGTGTTTTTAGAGCACAGTCTACGCTCTGGTCTGGCCTTGCCTCATGCTACCGGTGATCCTTCTACTTCAGCTTTTCGAGTGCTGGGAGTGCAACTGTGTGTCACTAAAACTAGTCCAAGAAATCCCGTGTACAAGATGACTTAGTGGCAGACGATTTGCATATTATGTGTGAAACACTTGGGTTTGATCCATAACCCACAGGGGAGAAATGTGGCCTCATTGCTCATCCAATATGCCCATAAGTATATAAAATGCATTTGAGGATCTTCAAATCAAAATTAATTCAAAAAAAGAGATAGGAAGGACACTACCTACTAATCAATGGAAAAATCCAACATGATGGATGACCTTTCAATTTCTAACATCTAGTCCCCAAACACAAGGGCACCCTTCTTTGTAAAAGAAATATGATCAGAGGATCCCATAGGCACAGCTTCCACCTGCACCAATTAGAAGAAGAGGTGTGAGCGACAGGTCTCTAAACCAAACCGCTCCAGTCTCTAGGCTCTAGGCTCTGGAGTGCATCCTATGCTCCTTCCCCACTCATCACAGCTCCAGCAGCCAATTAGCAGGCAAGACGGCTCCACCAGTCTCACCAACCACTCTAAAAGCCATTTATCCCATGTGCACCAACTGGACAAAGAGGTGAGAGACTGGTGTCCCAGCTGGAGACACATCCTGTGCCCCTCCCCCACCACGGCAGCCCCACCAC
>LOEQ01000676.1:471993-483112 GCA_001685075.1 Bramus lutescens | reverse complement strand
ACCCCTCCAGAGCTGTCCTATTGTGGCTCCACCCCTCCAGAGCTGTCCTATTGTGGCTCTAAGTAGAGTCTGGCTTCCTGGTAAGTCAGGAAATTTTTGCAGCTCCAGAGCTGTAAAACTCACACTCCCCACAGAAAAGACAAACAAAAATTGGAAGAAATCAATAAACTCCTTAAAGAAATCCAAGAAACCAAAGAGAAAAAAAAAGAATCAAACAGGTGAAGGAAACAATTCAGGATTTAAAAATTCAAATAGAGGAAATAAAACAAAAATTGAGTGAATTCTGAAAATGAAAAATCTGGATAAATGAACAAGAACTACATATGCAAGCATAAGCAACAGAATGCAAGAGATGGAAGAGAGAATCTCAGACATTAAAGATATGATAGAGAAAAGAGATTCAATAGTCAAAGAAAAGGTTAAGTCCAACAAATCCTTAACACAAAACATTGAGGAAATCTGAGACACCATGAAAAGACAAAACCTAAGAATAATAGGGATAGAAGACAGAGAATACCACCTCAAAGGAACAGAAAATATATACAACAAAATCACAGAAGAAAACTTTTCCAACCTAAAGAAGGACATTCCTATGGAGATACAAAAAGCTTACAGAACACCTAATAGACTGGACAGAAAAAAAGTCAAAACACTAAGCATACAGAATAAAGAATATCAAGAGCTAAAAAAGAAAAAGGACAAGTAATAAATAAAGACAGACTTTTCAGAGTAACACCTGACTTCTCAATGGAGACTCTGAAAGCCAGAAAGTCTTAGACAGACATTACCACAGAGTAAATGGTTGGGGGAAAAATTTTCTAATCAAATGGACCTAAGAAATAAGCTGGTACAGATATCCTAATATATAAACAAGTAGAGTTCAAACTAAACTTAATCAAAAGGTGTGGAGAAGGACATTTCATAATCATCAAACAAAAAATCCATCAACATGAAGTCTCAATGCCGAACATATCTATTCCCCAAATACAAGGGCATGCATATTTGTAAATGAAACATTACTAAAGCTTAAATCACACATCAAACCACACACACTAATAGTGGGAGACTTTAACAACCTGTTCTCACCAATGGATAGGTCTGCCACATAGCAACTTAACAGAGAAATAAGATAATTAACATGTCATGACTCAAATTGACTTAACAGACATTTATAAAAAGATTCCACCCAAACAACAAAGAATACATCTTCTTCTCAGCACCTTATGGAACCTTCCCTAAAAGTGACCGCATACTCAGTAACAAGGAAAATCTCAACAGAATCAAAAATTGAAATAACCCCTTGTATTTCACTGGACCACCATGGCTTAAAGTTAGAATAAAACAACAACACAAATTACAGAAAGCCTAAAAACTCATGGAAATTGAACAATGTTCAACTGAATCCCCCTGGGTAAAGAAAGAAATAAAAAAAAATCAAAGACTCCCTGGAATTCAATGAAACTAAATACACAACATACCCAAATAGATGGAACACTATGAAAGCAGTGCTAAAAGGAAAATTCATAGCACTAAGTGCCTACATAAAGAATTTGGAGAAATCTCACAATAGTGACTTAACAATAAACCTGAAAGTCCTAGAACAAAAAGAAGCAAATTTACTCAGAAGAAGTAGATGACTGGAAACATTCAAATTGAGGGCTGGTATCAATAAAAAAAGAAACAATGAGAATACAAAGAATCCATGAAACAAAGAGTTGGTTCTTTGAAAAAAATTCAACAAAGTAGACAAACCCTTATCCAAACGAACCAAAAGACAGAGAATTCACAAATTAACAAATTCAGAAATGAAAAGGGGATGTAACAACAGAAGCTGAAATCTAGACAATCAGTAGGTCTTACTTCAAAAACCTGTACTCCAAAAAATGGAAAATTTAAAAGATATGCACAATTTTATAGATAGGTACCACATAACAAAATTAAATACCAGACAAACAATTTAAATAAACCTATAACTCTTAAAGAATTAGAAAGAGTCATTTAAATTATCCCAACCAAAAAATGTCCAGGGCCAGATGGTTTCAGTATAGAATTTTACCAGAATTTTAAAGAAGAGCTAATACCAATACACCTCAAAGTGTTCCACATAATAGAAACAGAAGGAACATTGTCAAACTCTTTTTATAAGGCTACAGTTAGCCTGATATGCAAACCACAAAAAGACACAACTAAGAAAGAGAATTACAGATCAATCTCCCTCAAGATATTGATGCAAAATTACTCAATAAACTATTGACAAAGCGAATCTAAGAACACAACAACAACAACAACAAAATCCACCATGATCACGTAGGCTTTATCCCAGAGATGCAGGGATGGTTCAACATATGAAAATCTGTCAACATAATCCACTATATAAACAAACTGAAAGAAAATGATCATCTCATTAAGAATTGATAAAAACCTTCAACAAAATCCAACACACCTTCATGAGAGAGCAGTGATACAAGGAACATACCTAAATATAATAAACACCATATACAGCAAGCCAACAGCAAATTTCAAACTAAATGAAGAGAAATGTTAAGGTGATCTCACTAAAATCATGAACAAGACCATGCTATCCACTATCTATATATCTATTCAACACAATACTTGAAGTTCTAGTTAGAGCAATAAAAACAAAAGGAGATCAAGGGATTACAAGTTGGAAAGGAAGATTTCAAACTTTTGCAATTTGCAGATGATATTATAGTACACATAAGTAACTACAAAAATTATATTAGGGAACTCCTACACCTGATAAACACCTTCAGTAATGTGGCAGGATACAAGAGTAAGTCAAAAAAAATCAGTAGCCCTCCTACATACAAATGGCAAATGGGCTGAGAAAGAAATCAGAGGAATATCCCCCTTTACAATAGTCACAAATAACATAAAATATCTTGGGGTACTTCTAACCAAACACGTGAAAAGTCTGTATGACAAGAACTTTAAGACTTTGAAGAAACTGAAAAAGATATCAGAAAATGGAAAGATCTCCCATGCTCATGGATAGGTAAGATCAACACAGTAAAAACTGGAATCTTACCAAAAGCAATCTACATATTCAATGCAGTCCCCATCAAATCCCAACACAAGTCTTCACAGACCTCAAGAAAACAATACTCAACATTTTATGGAGAACAAAAAAACCAGCACAGCCAAAGCAATTCTGTACAATAAAGAAACTTTCAGAACCAAGACCATCTCTGACTTTAAGCTCTACTATAAAGCTATAGTAATAAAAACAGCTTGGTGTTAGCATCACAACAGACAGGTGGACTAATGGGATAGAATTGAAGACCCTGACATTAATCCACACACCTAAGAGCATATGATTTTTGACAAAGAAGCCAAAATTGTACAATGAATAAAAGCATCTTCAACAAATGGTGCTAGTATAACTGGATGTCAACGTGCAGAAAAACGCAAATAGATCCATATCAAGTCCAAGTGGATCAAAGACCTCAATGTAAATACAGGTATACTGAACTGATATAGAGAAAGTGGGACATAACCTTAAACACATTGGCACAGGAGAACACTTCCTAACTATATAACACCAGGAACACAGACACTGAGAGCAACAATTAAAAAATGGGACCTCCTGAAACTGAGAAGCTTCTGTAAGGCAAAGGATATGGTAAATAAGACAAAATGGCAGCCTACAGAATGAGAAAAGATCTTTACCAACCCCACTTCTGACAGAGGGCTGATCTCCAAATTAAATGAAGAACTCAAGAAACTAGACATCAAAATACCAAATAATCCAATTAATAAATGGGGTATAGACCTAAACATAATTCTCAACAGGAGAATCTCAAATGGTCAAAAGACATTTAAAGAACTGCTCAGCATCCTTAGTCATGAGGGAAAGGCGAATCAAAATGACTCTAAGATATTATCTTACACCTCAGAATGGCTAAGATCAAAAATGCTGAGGACAGCTTATGTTGGAGAGACATGGAGAAAGGGGAACACTTCTGCAATGCTGATAGGAATGCAATCTTATACAGTCACTTTGGAAATCAGTATGGTGGTTTCTCAGAAAAATGGGAATCAATCTACCTCAAAACCCAGTGATACCACTCTTGGGAATACACCCAAAGAATGCTCAATATACTAAAAGGACACCTGCTCAACTATATTCATAATAGCCAGAACCTGGAAACAATCTAGCTGCCCCTCAACCAAAGAATGGATAGGAAAATGTGGTACTTTCGTACAGTGAAGTATTATTACTCAGTTGTAAAAAAAAAATGACATTATGAAATTTGTAGGTAAATGAAAGGAACTAGGAAAAAATCATCCTGAGTGAGGTAACCTAGACTCAGAAAGATAAATACAGTATGTACTCACTCATAAGTGGATAATAGATGTAAAGCAAAGGATCACCAGGCTGTAATTCACAGTCCCTGAGAAGTTAAGTAACAAGGAGTCCCCAAGGGGGACACACATGGATTGCCCTAGAAAGGGGAAATAGATAAGATCACCTTGGTAAACTGGGAGTGGGGGAAGTGGGGAGGTTTTGAGGGATGAGAATATGACAGAAAGGGATGGTCTAGATGGGGGTAGGGAAAGAGAGGGAGAGCAATAAAAGAGATAGCTTGATAGAAGAAGCCATTATGGGGTTACGGAGAAACCTGGTGCTAGGAAAATTCTCAGAAGTCAACACAGACGACCCCAGCTAAGACTCTAAGCACTAGTGGAGAGGGTCCCTGAACTGGACTTCTTCTGTAATCAGATTAGTGACTACCATAATTGTTATCATAGTAACTTCATCTAATAATTGATGAAAGCAGATACAGAGATCTGCAGACAAGCAATAGGTCCAGCTCCTGAAGTCCATTTGAAGAGCGGGAAGAGGGGTTATATGAGCAAGGCAGGTCAAGATCATGATGGGGAAACCCAAAGACAGCTACCCAAGCAAGTGGCATATCATGAACTCTGGCCCAACAGCTGGGGAGCCTATATGGGACCAAACTAGTGGTCTGTTTGTGGGGCCCTTGGCAGTAGGACCAGGATCTATTCCTAGTGCATGAACAGGCTTTTTGGAGCCCATTCCCTAAAGTGGGATACCTTGCTCAGCCTTAATGTAGGGGTCATGTGGGATTCCCCTCTGTATGCTGTGAATATGTTTTATTACTATTGGTTAATAAAGAAGCTCCTTTGACCTATGGCAGGTAAGAATATAGATAGGCAGGAAAGCTAAACTGAATGCAGGGAGGAAGGAGGCAGAGTTAGAAATATGCCATGTAGTTTCCAAAGAAGAAAGATGCCATTAGCTCAGGCTTCTTATTTACTAATTCTAATAACTTAAATTAGCCCATAATTCTTGTCTGAGTCAGCCATGTGGCTTTCAGCGAGGCAGTCACATCTTGCTTTCTCTGAGGCTGGGTCACAACTGCAGACTTAAACGTCCCTCTTCCCAGAATTGCCATTGCCCTGCCTCTACTTCCTGTCTGGTTGCCCCACCTACACTTCCTGCCTGGCTACTGGCCAATCAGCATTTTATTAAAAATAATACAAGTGACAAGATAAAAGACCATTGTCCCACAGCACCCCCCCCCATTTTCTTAAATCAAGAACTCTGAATCTAATATCCTTTGTTTAGCTTTTCTCCTGACCATTATCCATAACAACTTGTAACCAACATTCTAAACAAAGGAAAGTATCCATAGTCTATTTTTGGGGGGAATGTGGGCATAGTTTTCCAGGCTACTTCCTGCTGATTGGGGGTGCTGATAATCTTATGGGGACCTAAAGGAAATTTAGATTATCAAGTCATGACTGGATTATCCTATGTGGCTTGATCATCTCAAGCAGCAGTCTTAAATCTGTTCTGGATGCAGAACTCAGACATCTGGGCCATCTATTCCTACCAGAGATTTCTCAGGTAATCTTCCTTGATCAAACCTGATTTTTCTTAACTCAGAATGAATCTACAGCCTCTCATTTCCTGAAAAAACAAGAGCAAAACCTCTTCTCTAAAGTAACATATAGTTTGAGTTCAATTCTGAAGTCAAGGTATTTCCAAAATACCTATTTTGGATTAATTCAGCAGCATTTATAAACAAATGTCTTTTAGCAGATGTTGCTCCTTCCTCAGCCATCAAACAATTCAAAGACAACACAATAATATACAGTATCCNAATACCTATTTTGGATTAATTCAGCAGCATTTATAAACAAATGTCTTTTAGCAGATGTTGCTCCTTCCTCAGCCATCAAACAATTCAAAGACAACACAATAATATACAGTATCCAGACACTCTGTGTATTTTCCATCTTTATGTGGCCTTATTTTAAACTCTATTTCTTTTCTTTTTATTTTTAATTTTTGGGGGTTTTTTGAGACTAGGTTTCTCTGTGTATCTTTGACTGTCCAGAAATTCATTCCATAGACAAAACTGTCCTTGAACTTACAGAGATCTGCCTGTCTCTGCCTCCCAAGTGCTAGGATTAAAAGTGTGTAACATCACACCTTGAACTCACAGAGATCTGTCTGCCTCTGCCTCCCAAGTGCTGAAATTAAAGGTATGTACCACCATACCCAACTACTCTCTTCCTTTTTATTTTAAGGACTTTATCCTTATCCTTTGTCTTCCAAGCCTGCATATATAATTAAACACACTGTAAACCATTTAGGGTTTTTCTTTGCCTTTGAATCTATCTTTACTCTATATCTCTCTTTTTCTGACAACACTTTAATTCGCTAAGCAATATGGCTAGGATTAAAGCTTTGATGGCTGGATCCAGTCCATTCCTCAGCTTTCTGAGATTCCAGACTTATGGAGGAGGTACCAGTAGGAGCCATGTTTATTGCCACAACTCTATGGCATTTCAAGGTCCCTACCACCACAAAAAAGCATGCAGTCAGTTTCTCATCAACACCGTTTCATGGCATGACCTCTTAAAAGAGCTGCAAGGTTTTGCAAGTAAAGCTAAGTCAGGAAGCCTATCTTAAATGAGAGTGCTTGCCTCTAGCAAGTATAGCCCACCTGAGAAAGTGCTGCTAACAAGAAGCCATGCTTAATGCTATTCTTTTCTATCTAGAATAACTTCCCAAGCTCTCTCAGGCTTTATGCGGATGCAGTTGTCCACACATTGGGCACCATTCGTTGACTGAGGTTTCCTGTCCTGCCCAGCAGAGTTGCCATGGAGCCACCAGAGGAGAAAAATGTGAGCCACCAGCTGGAACCTTGCTGGTAAGCCACAAACCTTATGGTAAAATATAAAATAATAAAAATTCATTAACTAAAGATATAAGAGCTAGCTAGCAATATGCTTAAGTCATTACCCAAGCAGTGATTTAAATAATATAATTTCTGTGTGATTATTTCAGGCCTAAACGGCCAGGAATGAATTAACAGCCTCCTTCAACAACAGATCACCAAGGTCCAATTATTAAAACGTCAAGCTCCAGTGACTGAAATTCATTATTTTGACTAACCTAATCAAAATACCCAGATAGAACTTATCAACATATTCCAGCTCATTCTAACACTTACCTCTTTTCCCTCTTGCATAGTTGCCAGGCTGCCAGCTACTGTTTCTGTCCAATTCAGATTCAGCTACCTGTCTCTTTGCCTTGCTTAATAAAGAATTTCTTTGCATGAACCCTAAAAAATACTTCACCCAACAAAAAGCAGGAAGCAGTTTGGAGAGAACTATGCCCAAATTCCCAAATATTGTTTATAAATGTTTATTTATATTTAAAGGGGGATATGATACAAATACTTTGCATTAGTATGGATCTTGGTTTACTGATACAAATTTAAGGTCAGCTTTGTTATATGTATATATTTCTGCTCTTGGTTAAGATATTGTGTTTGTGCAGCTCATTTTTAAAGGTAATGTATAACTAAGAAATACAGGTTAATAGATAATCATCTATAATAGTCAAGTTTGTAGTCATGTTAGTTGGGTTTTTCTAGATATACAGAGATATATCAGATGGATGGTTATGCTTCAAACCTTTCAAAGACTTACAAAATATAGCATTTAAAATTAAAAAAAAAACTTAGGACTTTTCATGACACGAGACACATCTGCTCCTAGCAGCACCAAGCTACTTCAAGAGGATGATAGGCATCGAAGAAGATCCTTATGGAGTTGGTTAGCCATTTGGGCAAGAAACTGCTCTTGCCTGGACTGCTTGATGTAATGCTGTATGAACTGGACATGTAGGATCCACAGAAAAATGACTGCTGAAGTTGTCTAAAGGTGAGACAGTTCTTCAAGATTCCTTTTCATTCTGCAGGACACAAAAGAAAGTGACTGACAAACTGCCAATGTAGGTGGAACTGTTTTTTGAAATTTCCTGCTTCATGAAAAATTCTGCCAAATATTATGGACCTGTAAGCTGAAGATGGATGCCCCAACATTGCAGAAAAACTTTGGGTAACTATCCACACAGTGAGATGTCCCTGTCAATTCTAGAGTTTTGGAAGCTGCTTACAATGCTTCCTGTTTACTTAGGTTATATTATATCCTTCTGGAGTCTCTGATGGAGTTGAAGAATAGATGATTATAATTATAGTTTTACTTAGTTATAATAAAAGATAAAGTAGATATAAATATTGTGACTGTAATTCTTGCTTGATACCTGTTTTGTTATATGTNAATTCCCAAATATTGTTTATAAATGTTTATTTATATTTAAAGGGGGATATGATACAAATACTTTGCATTAGTATGGATCTTGGTTTACTGATACAAATTTAAGGTCAGCTTTGTTATATGTATATATTTCTGCTCTTGGTTAAGATATTGTGTTTGTGCAGCTCATTTTTAAAGGTAATGTATAACTAAGAAATACAGGTTAATAGATAATCATCTATAATAGTCAAGTTTGTAGTCATGTTAGTTGGGTTTTTCTAGATATACAGAGATATATCAGATGGATGGTTATGCTTCAAACCTTTCAAAGACTTACAAAATATAGCATTTAAAATTAAAAAAAAAACTTAGGACTTTTCATGACACGAGACACATCTGCTCCTAGCAGCACCAAGCTACTTCAAGAGGATGATAGGCATCGAAGAAGATCCTTATGGAGTTGGTTAGCCATTTGGGCAAGAAACTGCTCTTGCCTGGACTGCTTGATGTAATGCTGTATGAACTGGACATGTAGGATCCACAGAAAAATGACTGCTGAAGTTGTCTAAAGGTGAGACAGTTCTTCAAGATTCCTTTTCATTCTGCAGGACACAAAAGAAAGTGACTGACAAACTGCCAATGTAGGTGGAACTGTTTTTTGAAATTTCCTGCTTCATGAAAAATTCTGCCAAATATTATGGACCTGTAAGCTGAAGATGGATGCCCCAACATTGCAGAAAAACTTTGGGTAACTATCCACACAGTGAGATGTCCCTGTCAATTCTAGAGTTTTGGAAGCTGCTTACAATGCTTCCTGTTTACTTAGGTTATATTATATCCTTCTGGAGTCTCTGATGGAGTTGAAGAATAGATGATTATAATTATAGTTTTACTTAGTTATAATAAAAGATAAAGTAGATATAAATATTGTGACTGTAATTCTTGCTTGATACCTGTTTTGTTATATGTAATTTTACTATGTTAAACTTAAAACCTTCCTTTTTATTTAGACAGAAAAGGAGAGGTGATGTGGGATTCCCCTCTGTATGCTGTGAATACCAATGGTTAATAAAGAAGTTGCTTTGGGCCTATTGCAGCATAGAATAGGGCAAGGCAGGAATTCCAAACAGACAAAAGAGGAAAGAGTAGCTGGAGTCAGAGAGAAGCTATGTAGCTGCTGCAAGAGACAGACACTGGATAGAATCTTACCAGTAGGCCTCAACCATACAGCAATACACAGATTAACAAAAATGGGTTAATTTAAGATATAACAGCTAGCCAATAAGAAGCATGAGCTAATAGGCCAAGCAGGGTTAGGTTATAATAATACAGTTTCTCTGTGATTATTTCGAGTCTGGGAAGCTGGGAAATGAGCGAGCAGCCTCAGCCTACAGGGAAGGAAACTATATATTCAGCAATGGAAAAATCTACCAAGGAGATGTTTCAATTCTTAACATGTATTCCCCAAACAAAGGGGTGCCTTCATTAGTTAAAAATAAAAAATAAAAAACCACTACTACAGCTCACAAACTGATAGTGGGAGATATTGATACTCCATTCTCCTCCATAGAAAGGTAACCTAGACCAAAACTAAACAGAGCTAACAGACATTATAAACCAAATGGAGTTAACAGACATTATGGAGCTAACAGAGGGACTTAAAGAATATTTACAGAACATTTCACACAAACACAAAAAAATAGACCTTCTCAGCACCTCATGGAACTTTATCCAAGATTGGCTACAAATTCGGATACAAAGCAAGTCTCAACAAAAACAAGAAAAATGAAATAACCGCTGCATCCTATCGGACCATCACAGATTAAAGCTGGAGATCCATAACAGTAGAAACATTAAAACGCTTATAAACTCATGGAACCTCAAAACCTCTCTACAAAATAAATAAGGGAACAAGATAGAAATAAAGTAAGAAATTAAGACTTTCTAGAAATAACTATATTGCAGATAGACTGTTTGGTCAAGAAATCAGTTCATGATTTTTTCATTGAGCCATATTAAATTTCACAGGAAATGGGCAGAATACAGCAAAATAATGCACCAAAATATTACACAAACCTGTCTTAGTGACTGTTATATGGCTGTGAAGAAACACTATGACCAAGGCAATTCTTGTAACGGAAGGCATTAAATTTTGGGATGGACCTCAGTGCACGGGGCTGAGTGCTACATTCTGATGTGCAGGCAGGCAGAAAGAAAACCCTTGCCTTCCACTTGTATTGTGAAATCTGAAAGCCCAACTACAGTGACAGAGCTATACAAACAAGACATACCTACTTTCACAAGGGCATCCCTCCTAATTTTACACCATTAGTTCTACACACTGGGGACCAAGAATTTGGTGACAGGAACTTGAGGGTGTTGAGCAAATATAAAACCTGACAGGAACAGAACCTAAGAAGAAAGATCTTTAAAGGAAAAAAAATTAAAGTCCATTTAGGGAGGAAGGGAGGGAGGGGAGGAGGGAAGAAGGGGGAGAGAGAGAGAGAGAGAGAGAGAG
>LOEQ01000676.1:419777-442812 GCA_001685075.1 Bramus lutescens | reverse complement strand
CAGCTGGTGGTGGCATTGTATCCTGCCCTTGTATCTTCTTACCTGGTTCATCAGCTCCAATAATTCCTTCAATCATTTCAAATCTCTTAATCATTGTCTCATGTAAGGCCTGAATCTCCTGACCTGCAAAGGTTTCTTGTGATTTCCCCATGGTATTAATTTTTTGGTTCCCATTCTGCACCTGTGATTCCAAGGTCTTAATGTTTCCTTTCAAACATAACATCTCCTCCTTGAACTGCCCCTGGATATCATGTAAGTTGCAATCCTGGAGGTATATTCTGTCTGTTACCTTATCAAAACTCTGTGATAACTTCCAAAAGTCAAATTCAACAGCCTGGACCCTTTAAGGTAAGTTCCTAGTACCCTTAGATAAGGAGTCAATTTTGCCTGTCATGGTATTAATCCTATCAATTAATGCCACATACTTCCATAATGATATAACATTAAGAAGGAAACTAAAACCTAATAGCAAGTAAATTGAGGCACCTCCATAGGCATATAGGCCACTTGTGATTTCTACCAANATGCCACATACTTCCATAATGATATAACATTAAGAAGGAAACTAAAACCTAATAGCAAGTAAATTGAGGCACCTCCATAGGCATATAGGCCACTTGTGATTTCTACCAAAGTGGCAGCAAAAGCAGCATCTAGAGTCTCATTAAAAAAGAAACCTGACATTTTACCTGTCAGCCACCAGATGGCGATGTTTCTGAGTTGGGACTGGAACCACTGCAGGTATCATGACAAATCCTGTTTTAAAATCTGCTCTGTTATTTGTTTAAAAACTGGGGGAAATGAGGCAATTGAGAGGCCAGATATACACAGAGAGAAAATCCAGAGGCCAGGACACAGAGCCCAAAAAAGTCAGAGAGTTTCTAGTGGCCAATAAACAAGGCAGCCCAGCTAGCTCAGTCGGTAGAGCATGGGACTCTTAATCCCAGGGTCGTGGGTTTGGGCCCCACGTTGGGCGCCAGATAATGCGCAAAACAATCCCACACCAGTTAGGATTTAAAGGGGTATTCATTTTAGGGGTAAAACTCACAAAACACCAACCATCAGGAAAGGAGTCTAGTCACTGGAGCAGGAGCCTGAACCAAGCGCCGGAACCAAGAGAGCGAGCCGAGGCTTGCCACTCTTTTTCAAAGAGAAATAGATCACGCCCCAGTGGGCTTGTATTTCAGCAGCTATTGGCTGAAGGAGCAGAAGGTGATCCCGCAGCACCTCATAAAAAGAGTTTGGCAATATTTTTTCTGTTTCTATTGTATGGAACAATTTGAGGAGTATAGGTGTTAGCTCTTCTTCAAAGTTCTTGCAGAATTCTGCACGGAAACCATCTGGCCCTGAACTTTTTTTGTTGGTAGACTTTTGTGGTAGACCGCATCTATTTCTTTGGGAGTTATAGGCCTATTTCTATTGTTTATCTGGTCTAGATTTAGTTTTGGTATGTGGTATGACCTAATGATTCCTTGTCTATCATCAGTGTTTATAGTTATGTTCCCCATTTCATTCCTGATTTTGTGAGTTTGGATATTCTCTCTGTGTCTTTTGGTTAGTTTGGATAATGGTTTTTCTCTCTTCTTAATTTTCTCAAAGAAACAACTCTTTGTTTCATTAATTTCTTTGTTTCTTTTTTATTGATCTCAGCCCTCAATTTGATTATTTCCTGTCGACTCCTCCTGGGTGAGTCTGCTGCTTTTTGTCCTAGAGCTTTCAGGTGTGCTGTTAAGTTGCTAATGTGAGCTTTCTCCATTTCCTTTATGTAGGCACTTAGTGCCATCAACTTTCCTCTTAGCACTGCTTTCATGATGTCCCATAGGTTTGGATATGTTGTGCCTTCACTTTTGTTGAATTCTAGGAAGGCTTTAATTTTTTTCTTTATTTCTTCCTTGACCCAGGGGTGACTCAGTTGAGCACTGGTCAATTTCCATGAGTTTATGGGCTTACTGCAATTGTTGTTGATTCTAACTTTAAGATGTGTTGATTAGATAAGATACAGGGAAATATTCCAATTTTTTTATCTGTTGATGTTTCCAAGTATGTGGCCAGTTTTAGAGAAGGTTCCATTAGGTTCTGAGAAGAAAGTATATTTTTGTGTGTGTTTTTGGTGAAATGTTCTGTAGATGTCTGTTAAGTTCATTTGAGTCATGACATCTGTTAGTTCTCTAACTTCTCTGTTAAGTTTCTGTCTGTCAGACCTGTCCATTGGTGAGAGTGGGGTGTTGAAGTCTCCCACTATTAGTGTGTCAAATTTGATGTGTAATTTGAGCTTTAGTAATGTTTCTTTTATGTATAAAGGTATTCTTGCATTTGGGACAAAGATGTTCACAATTGAGACTTCATCTTGATGGATTTTTTCCTGTGACGAGTATGAAGTGTCCTTCTCCATCTCTTTTGATTGATTTTAGTTTGAAGTTCTATTTTGTTAGATATTAGGATAGCCACACCTGTTTCTTTCTTAGGTCCATCTGATTGGAAAGTGTTTTGCCAACCACTTTATTCTGAGGTAATATCTGTCTTTGTAGTTGAAGTGTGTTTCTTGTATGCAGTAGAGGATGGATCCTCATTTAATATCCATACTGTTAATCTGTGTCTTTTATAGGTGAATTGAGTACATTGATATTAAGACATATTGATTAGCCGAGCAGTGGTGGTGCACACCTTTAATCCCAGCACTCGGGAGGCAGAAGCAGGTGATCTCTGTGAGTTCAAGGCCATCCTGGTCTACAAGAGCTAGTTCCAGGACAGGCTCCAAAGCTGTAGTGAAACCCTGTCTCAAAAAACCAAAACCAAACAAAAACAACAAAAAAGCCCACATATTGATGATTAGTGATTGTTTATTTCTGTTCATTTTTGGTGGTAGTGTTAGTGTTTCCCTTCTTTGTGTTTTGCTTTGTGGGGTGTGAGGTTATATGTTGCATTGTGTTAGTGGGTGCAACTAGCTTCCTTGGGTTGGAGTTTTCCTTGTAGGACTTTCTCTATGGCTGGATTTATGGATAGGTATTGTTTAAATCTGGTTTTGTCATGCAATATATTGTTTTCTATGTTTATGGTGATTGAAAGTTTTGCTAGGTATAGTAGTCTGGGCTTGCATCTGTGGGTCTCTTAGTGTCTACAGCACATTCATCCAGGACTTTCTGGCTTTCAGAGTTTCCATTGAGAAGTTGGGTGTAATTATGATGGGTCTTCCTTTATTTCTTGGCCTTTTTAATTGGCTGGTCTTAATATTCTCTCTTTATTCTTTATATTTAGTGTTTTGTTTATTATTTGGTGATTATTATTGTGGTCCAGTCTATTTGGTGTTCTGTAAGCTTCTTGTATCTTCACAGGAATATTCTTGTTTAGGTTGGGAAAGTTTTCTTATATGATTTTGTTGAATATATTTTCTGTGCCTTTGAGCTGGAGTTCTTCTGCTATCCCTATTAGTTTTAGGTTTGGTCTTTTTATGGTGTCCCAGATTTTCTGGATGCTTTGTAATAAGAATTTGTTGGCTTTAACATTTTATTTACTTAACTTTACTTAACTGATGAATCTATTTCCTTCATCATATTTTCTACTCCTGAGATTTTCTCTTCCATCTCATGTAGTCCGTTGGTTATGGTTGCATCTTTAGTTCTTGTTCATTTACCCCAATTTTCCATTTTCAGAATTTCCTTGGTTTATATTTTTGTTGTTATCCTTATTTCAGTTTTCAAGTTTTGAACTGTTTGAACTGTTTGCTTCACTCATTTGATTGGTTTTTTTTCTTGGTTTTCTTGGCTTTCTTTAAAAGATTTATTGATTTCTTCTATTTTTGCTTGTCTTTTCTCCATTTCTTCAAGAGAAATTTTTATTTCATCTTTAAGGGTCTCTATCAATTTCATAAAAATATATTTAAGGTCATTTTCTTCTGCTTCTTCTGGATTAGAATGTTCAGGTATTCCTGTTTTAGGACCACTAGGTTCTCCTGGTGCCATAATATTCTTTATGTTGCTGAAGGTGTTCTTACCCTGCTGTCTGTCCATCTCTTCCTCCAGTGGGTGCACGTGGGGCTTGTGCTTCAGGGGGGTCCTTCTTCCTCCCATTTGTAAAGGTTAGGCCTGTGGCTTTGATCGTTGAAGGGATTCCAGACCACATTTGATGTTTATCCAAAAAGTTATATTGGCACATGATTCTATCTGCTCACAACCAACAGAAACCACACACTTTGTAATATACAGGTCAGCAAATACTTTGTCTTTGTGTCCCTTCATTAAAAAAAAAAACTAGCCTCCCCTCCTCTTAGAGTCTTTGTAGGCCCATCTTGGGGAATGCTAGAGTCTGGAACAGCCTGGTCATGCCAAACAATACGGGAACCCAGGAATCTAAAAATCCAACTTGCCTTTCAGTCTTTTCTTGAAGGCCCACAAAAGATATAATTGGTGGGCAAGTTGTCCTCTGACCTCCACACATGCCCCAACCCTCCACTAAAGAAATACATACAATTTAAAAATGCATTCAGGTGGGAATTTGGATTCAAATCCTAGCTTATCATACATCTAGTGATTGTGTGATCTTGTGTGACTGGATTTACCTCTCTTTTCCTGTTACTCCACATGGGAATAGTTAGAGAGAGTGGTAAGAGTGCCACACTTGTTACCATGGTTACAATGACCAGTTGGAGCATCAGCACCCAGAGTGGGACTAACCAAGACTCTTACTTCTCTGTGTCTCAGTTTCCCACGTGAGAAATAGGCAGATTTCACATGATCTTGTCAGCCAGGACGATCTTCAGTTCTTGACAGCAAAAGAAGGGAACCTACCTTTTTGTCCTTGTCACTTTCCAGAGCCTCTTGGGCACAGCTCTGGGCCTGGCATGTCCTCACAGCCTCTGTACAAAGCTCTCAGACTGCTGTTTGGCTATGGCCAGCTGGGCCTTGGCCATATGTCTCTTGGTTTTCATCAACAATATTTCATGCTGCACCTGCCACCCAAACCCATCTGAGGCTCTAGGGATATTAAGACTCCAAAGAGGCCAGGGTTGTGCAGTTCTTCCCACCCAACCATGATGAGCTTATGGCATACTACCTCAAAGAAGGTTTTGGATTTCCATCTGACAGGAACCTTCTGGTCCTGCCATGCAGCTCTGGTGACCAGCTGTGTGTTCCTGGACAAGGAGTTAAGCCTCTCTCTGTCCTAGCTTCCTGATACTCAGGAGGCTGAGGCAAGAGGGTCAGTAGTTTGAGAGCTATAGCATGAGTTCAATGGCAGAGAGAGACTGAATATATAAAGACACATAATCCCTTGTAAAGGCTTTTGTTTGTGTGCCTTTTGTTGGCCTGTTTGTATTTTGCTTTAATTTGTTGAGATAGTCTCAGTGTGTAACTCTGCATCACCAAGTAGGCTACATCAGGGTTTTCAGGTCAGAAGAGTCTCAACAGGGAAAGTGCTGCCCACTATGTACCAGGTTGCTGTATAAACAAAGTTTGAAACCTTTTATCCCAGTGAGTTGTGAGTTGGGGGCAGGATGGTCATGAATTCAAGGTCAGCCTGCACAATGTGAGCCTCTGTTTTAAAAACAACCCCCCAAAAAGCAATGCAGAGAAAAAAATGACCAGGGCTCAAGGATGGCTCAGCAGGTAACGGTGCTTGTTGACTAGCCTAACGGCTTTGGTATGGTCCTCAGCACCCACATAGTAGAGGAAGATATCTGTGTTCCACAGGTTGCTAGCTGACTTTCCCTGCATAGCACATACATAGAAAAGAAAAATAAATCTGAATAGAAATATTAATAGCTGGAGAGCGGCAAAGTGGTTAGAGCACGAGCTGCCCTTGCATAGGACCAGGGGGTGATTCCCAGTACCAACATGGTACACACCTGGCACTGCTCTAGAGGACTGTGAAACCAAGCAGGGTGAAGACAATATATGGGGTGGACAACAGCACTGTGCAACAGCCAGCAGTAATCAGTCTCAGACAACATAGACTCTGTGGGTCAAGAAAGGTCGCATGAGTAAAGTTCTCATGAGTTCAAGCTAAATTCACAAGGATACACCAGACACCAAAAATGAGTTTTTCATACAAGCATGTAAAGGAGAGTTTAACCTCTCCTTATTATCAGCAAGCAACAATGAGCAGTCTGCAGAAAACTCACTTCAGTATGCTACACTTTAAAGGAGCATAAAAACCTATTCCAAAAACAATTCCATATTTTGAAGAACCTGAGGTCATAACAAACTTGTCTGGTTTTCTTGGAGTGTTTTCACAGGTACTCAAAATTCTCTTTAAATGACTCCAGTATTGGAATCTGTTCTACCAGTCCCCCTACCCCTTTTCATTTTTAAACACAGGATATTCACAGTAGCTTTGATTTGAGATGTTGAAATAAAGCTAATTGTCATTTGATATATGTGTAAACATAATGAGCAGTACTAGAACAGTTAAAGCATTGTGTGTAATACTCTGTAACCAAAAACAGAGATTAAAATGATGTTGAGGACTATTGGCTACCTATATGGTTAATTTTGTAGAATGTTCCATGAGGTACTGAGAAGGTACATGCTTTTGTGATTTGGTGAAATGTTTTGTACATTTCTATTAGGTCCATTTGAGTCATAGCATCTGTTTGTTCCATTATTTTTCTTTTTATTTTCTGTCTAGACTACCTATCTACTGGTAAAATTGGGTTGGTGAAGTCTCCCACTGTTAATGTGTGGGGTTCAATATGTGATCTACTCTTCAGTAATATTTCCTTTAGAAATGTGGGTACCCTTACATTTGGGAGATAGATGTTGAGAACTGAGATGTCATCTTGGAGGAATTTTGATGAGTATAAAGTATATCCTTCCAAATCTATTTTGATTAATTTTGGTCAATGGTCTATTTTATTAGATATTAGAATGGCTACACCAGCTTGTTTCTTGGGTGCATCTGTTTGGAAAATCTTTTTCCAACCCCTTACTCTAAGGTAATATCTACCTTTCGGGTTAAGGTGTGTTTCTTGTATGCAGCAAAATGATGGATCCTGCTTTCACCCCCATTCTCTTACTCTATGCCTTTTTATTAGGTAACTGAGTCCATTGATATTGAGAAATACTAATGGCCAGTGATAGTTAATTCCTGTCATTTTGATGTTGTTTTGGTCGTGGTGGTGACCTTGTGTGTTTCCCCCCTTTCCTACCAACAGCACTGTGCAGCCTATTAAGCATTCAAGTACAGTAGCATTTGATAAGATTGGGACAGAATTGGGATTGCAAAATGAACAGATATTCGGCATCTAACAGGTTAGAAGAAGCCACTACACTCTTCACAAGCGTCTTCCACAGAGGCAATACAGTACTAGCCATTAACCCAGTACACCAAGTGTGCTCAAATGGAAAAGATGCAATAGAAAAATAGCTACATTAGAAAGACCAACACTTTTTAAAAGAGTAAAACACTTCCAGTTTCTCCCCTTGAGCCCCTAAAACATCTCATAGTCTGAATCTACCTATACAGTCCTACATCAGCTTCTAGAATTATTTGTCAGGAGGGAAAAAGTAAAATGACACTAGCCAGTACAGTCTTTGGATATTTAAGAAGGGGTCAGGGAGAAAGTCAGTTATTAGAGCAAATTAGTCAGCTTCCATCTCATAGGCAGGGTCTTTGGATTATTTGTTCTTCTGCACCTCTTCAACGCGCTTGTCCTTCTCACAAACATTCCAGCTTGTCAGCAATCTCTGCCTCCTGGTTCTCTGTTAGCTTCCGTTTTGTGGGTCGGTTTCTTCTCTGTCATTTTGCTGAAGTTATTGTTCGCCTCGATGACTTTCTGAAGCACTTCTTTCTCATGCTCCCACTTCTCAGCAAGCTGCTTTTGGACATCTGCTTCATGAGACTTGCCCCATTCTTTTGCAGCTTCTAATTTCTGAATTTCCTCCAGGGAAAGGTCCTTCTTCTTTGTGAGGAAACGGAGGAAATCGGGAACGGATTCTTTTGACGGCGGGCTGAGAATAGCTCAAAAGTTTGGCCTGAAGTGCACTTCTCCAGTTCTTTCACCTGAAAGTCAGAAGATGCCATGCTGAACAGAAGACAAGAGATTGGCTGTGCACCCTCTACAATCTACTGGTAAGGAGATCCCTGCTTGCTTGCTGCCTGGCCACTCTCCTTCTTTTGGTTTTGATGGTGTGAAATCACTTATGCCCTGTGTTTTCTTTTGTGAAGTTAACCTTCTTGACATTTCCCTTTTAGTAGTTTCTACAGGGCTGGATATGTGGATGGATATTGTTTAAATTGGTTTTCTCATGGAATATCTTGTTTTGTGGTAATTGACAGTTATGCTGGGTATAATAGTCTAGGCTGGCATCTGTGGTCTCTTATGGCCCGCAAAACATCTATCCAGGCCTTTCTGCCTTTCAGTCTGGTTGAGAAGTCAGGTGTAGTTCTGCTAGGTCTGCCTTTATATGTTACTTGGCCTTTTTTCCCTCAGTTTTTAATATTCTTTCCTTGTTCTATAACTTAGCGTTTTGATTAGAATGTGGTAGAAGACTTTCCTTTCTGGTCCAATTCATTTGGTCTGTAAGCTTCTTGTACATTTGTAGGCATCTCTTTAACGTTAGGAAAGTCTTCTACGATTTTGCTGAAAATATTTTCTGGGCCTTTGAGCTGGGATTCTTCTATGTCTATTCCTATTATTTTTAGTTTTGATCTTTTCATAGTGTTCTGGAATTCCTGGATGTCTTGTGCTAAGAATGCTTTAGATTTAGTATTTTCTTTGGCTGATGTATCAATATTTTCTATGCCTAAGAATTTTCTATCTCTTGTATTCTGTTGGCAATGCTTGTGTCTGTAGTTACTGTTCACTTACCTAGATCTTTCATCTTCAGAATTCCATCAGTTTATGTTTTCTTTAATTCTTCTATTTTCAGGTCGTAGATAGTTTTATTCATTTCCTTCACCGACTGTATTTTCCTTCAGGGGATTTGTTAATTTCTAATAATAAATAGGGCCTCTATCATTTTCATAAGGTTGGATTTAAGGTCATTTTCTTGTGTTTCAGCTTTGTTGAAATACCCATGGCTTGCTGTAGTAGGATAGCTTAAATTTGGTGGTGCCATATTACCCTGGCTGTTTATGATTTTGTTCTTAAATTGCCCCTAGTCATCTGGGTTTGTAGCTACTCTAAGTTTAGGTGCTGATTTCTGATTTTTGTTGGATGGATATATTTTGGAAATTTTCCCCTTATCTTGTTTCCTCTCTAGTCTCCTGGTCTGAGTGGCCTGGAGTTCTGGTGACCATCAGGTCTTCAGGTCCAGTAGGGTGTTTCTATTGAGGATTTTGTATTCTGCATGACCTCTAGGGTTTTGGGTGCCAATGTTGCCTCTGGGGTTCCATATGCCTGTGTGGCCTCTGAGGTTCCTAGTAAACGACGTCCAATAAAGCAGAAGTCTTCATCCAAAATTGTGGGCTAGGATATCAGGCCCAGGGAAGAGGGTGCATTTGGGGGCTGTTGGGTGGACTTTAAGAAGTGTTAGCAGGCATTGGGTTATATCTTACCTGAAGTTCCTAGTACTGGAATAGCCTCCAGTAAAGCAGAAGTGTTCTGTCAGAGTTGTGGCCCAGAATATGGAGCACGAGGGAGGGAAGAGACTTATTGGGCTATCTGGACTATGAATCCTTCTTAATCTATTAAATTCATCATCCGTTGAAAGTTTATGTGGGAAAGGTTGGATAATTTTCATAACCACAAATTAATGTCATATGAGGAAACTCCTATGTTGCCATAGTAATCTGAAAATGGTCTGAAAGTTCATACAGTTCTTTAATACACTTAACCATTGCTTGTCAGCTAATACAGCAATAAACAAAGCCTTATACTTGCTGATAGCAGGTCCTGCCCTGATTTACTAATTGAGCAAGAAGAGTAAGGAAAGCTGTAGTATCTTTTACCTCCTAGGCTATAGATAAATCCATTCCAAAGGTTTATACTCATGCTAAAATATCTGTAGGTGACAATTTAGTGGAGTAACTAAGTGTGATGGCAACAAAGGATCTACAGGATACACAAATTACTCTTTGGTCTGGAATCAAATAGCTGTAGTTTTTTTTTGTCTCTCAAGATAATATGTGAGGACAGATCAATGCCATCTCTCCTAAAGTTTTAAATGGATTGGTTAGTGCATAATTAGGTATTAAACATTTTTATTTAACGAAGTTGCACTGGACATACCAATTGTGCCTCATAGGGTTAGGGAGTAATTTGTAAATGAAGTCAACGTTTTCATAGTCTTCATCAAAATAGAGAAAATTCAAAATCAGATTGATTATTATTACTCACCCCGTGCTTAGGGTCATTTTCAGAAAATGAAGGATATGTATGTAATGGAGGCTCCAATGATGGAGCTGAATGAGCTGTCCTCAGCACATATAGGTGATGCTATTTTAACTTTTGATATTGCCTGAACAAGGAAAATCACCTTCTTGCCTCTTTTACCAATTTTAAAGTTGAATCATAAAGTTTATATTCATTGAAGGAATTCACTCTCACTCCTTCATGATTAATATCCTCCATATCTTCCCTAGTGTCATAACAGTCCATGTTAATAACCAAATGACCCAAAGTTGAACAGGGAACTTTTTCCCTGTTCATATGCTCTTTCAACGTTATTTTGGGTTCTGTCCCATACATCATCTAAAATTCCTTATTATGGAAACCAGGAGTTATAATCATAATTATCTGGAAAGAATATATTTGTGATTTTTAATTTTTAATATTTGTGTTCCTTCTTACTTTAAAAATGTCCCAGCTCAGCATAAGGCAAAGTCTTCCCTTGCTTCTGTGCCATCATTCTCACTTGCCTACTTCTCTGAGGTCATCAATCTCTTAACTCGCAGCTGATGTCCGATTTTTGTTCAAGTCCCACTCTCTACAGGTAGTGGGACCTGGCAAAATGGAGCAGATAAATGAGGAGGATTAAAGTCTCATACAACAGCCAATTTATTCAGTGCTCCAGACAATTTATACTCTGTGAGTTAAGAAAGGTCACATGAATGGAGTTCCCATGAGTTCAAACTGTATACAATGATTTTTTTAAAAAGTCACATAAGATAAAACCACGTTTTTCCATACAGCATATAAAGGACAGTTCAAACATTTAATTGAATAACACCAGTAAGGAATACTAAGTAATCTAAAGTCAACTCACACCTATCTGCTACACCTGGGAGGAGCATAAAACCACATTCCAAGAATAATTCCATGGTTTGAAGAACCTGAGACTACTGTTTTGATTTATTGGACTGTTAAAAACATTCAGAATTCTCCTTAAATGACTTTTATCCAGGATCGTGTACTGACAATACACCTAAATTGAATTCATTTTGATTTTAGAAAAGAAAAACATAACATGTACATGAAAAAGCTCTTTTAAATTATGGAGTATCACTCACACAAACATACACACACACACAATTTTTGGACTCTTTGCATTCCTGATGCCAATGCCCAGGAATGTCAGAAGAGACATCCAGGTCAAGTCTTTGTAAGTAGTTCTGAGCCTTATGTTGTGGGTGCTAGGAACCAAACTTGGGTACCAAACATCAGCAGTACTATTGAGTCAAATTACCAATTGTCAAATATGTCATTACAGTGTAGAAGATGAAGATGCACCATTACTCTTTCTGTCTTCTATCACTTGGAGATGATGAAATTCCCTGCTATTTGGTCCTTGAACAATTCAATAGATTTTTATCCCTCTGTGAATGGACTTTAAACATTACTTTTTATTGCAATTGTTAACACAGTTCTCTTGATGTGAATGAAGATAAAAAAAATTTAGTTGAGTAGAGATAAGTCCTGATTATGTTAGGGAAAGTTCCATAATCTGATATGTTCTTTCTATAATTAATTTTTATTTTACATGCATACTTTTTTAAATATGTATGTCTGTGTGAGAGTGTTGGATACCATGGAACAGGACTTTCAGATAGTTGTGACCTTCCATGTGTGCGCTGGAAATTGAAACTGTGTCCTCTGGCAGAACAGCCAGTGTTCTTAAATACTGAGGCATCTGTCCACATGCTCCCCTTTTTTGATTTTTTGAGACAGGATGTCTTGGCATTTCATCAATGAAGCATCATGACCAAAAGCAAGCTGAGAAGGAAAGCATTTATTTGGCCTACACATCCATATTTCCATTCATCATTGAAGGAAATCGGGACAGAATCCTAAATGGGGCAGGAACTGAGAGGCAGGGGCTGATGCAGAGTCCATGGTGGTGTGCTAATTACTGGCTTGCTCAGTCTACTTTCTTCTAGAACCTAGGACCCTTCCCTGTCATGGACCGGTCCTCACGGGACCCATGAACCGAGGGGAACCAGGGCGAAAGACAGGACAACTTAGGATTCGGTTGATGACAGACAGATTCACACACAAGAGAGGTGTGAAATCTGCTNAAAAGGGGCCAAGGCAGTTTCTTTATTAACCAATGAAAGTAACACATAGACAGATGACCCTCCTACATCAGATAGTCATTCTTATATAGGACAAATACAGCAGAAAACCCGTATTGCCTTTCCCACACAACTCTTGGGTCATGCACCCTAAGATTTTGGCCTAGAAGGTATTGATAATGGGGAGACTGTGCGTGTGTGCACTGCACAGTAACTGTATTCAAAATCCCTGGGAAATGGAGGCCATTTTGCTAGCATTTATTGTAAGTAGAATTCTTTGCACAGGGCTGTATTTCTCATTTTTGTCATGATTGGTTGCTGCTTTAGTTTGGTCCCTCCCCCATAATGGATGCCAAATGCAGGGTTTTGTGCTTCCTAGGTGATTGCTCTGCCATCTGACTGAATCTTCAACTCTGTGGCTTGGCTCTGGGCTGTCCCTTAAAAGCCTGGGTGTTAAAGGCTTGCCCGCCAGCCCTTGATGCTATGGACAGGAGACAGAACCTTGAAAGGTAGGGTGTGGTCGTACAAGCAAGTCTAACCTTTCAACATTTCAACACATGACCACACTGTGGTGACAAAGTCTACAGAGTTCACATTGGAAAAGGGTGTAATTGAGTTACCAGAAAATGCAAAACTCCCATGTCTTAAGTCAGTTTATAATTTTATGTTGGAGCACATACATAGGGTTTTTGTTTTGTTTGTTTTGTTTTTGAGACAGAGTCTCTCTACATAGCCCTGACTGTCCTGGAACTCACTGCATAGACCAGGCTGTTGTCTGGAACTCACAGAGGTCCACCTGCCTCTGCTTCCCCAGACCTGGGACTAAAGACACATGTCACCACACCCAGCCAATCATAGCTATTTTTGACTTCATGCGTCTTGTGGGCTGTGGGTTAGGCATGACTGGCAGTGAAAGAAACTCAGGTCTATGCCTATGCTCTTGAAGGGAGTATCAGGACAAAACCCTTTCTCGCTCCCTATTGATTCCCAGTTACCATGAGATTTTAGTTCCATTTTGTTTCTGTTTTTGAGACAGTGTTTCCTGCCTCTGTGTCCTGACTGCTGGGATTATGTCATGCACCATCTTGCCCAGTAGCTCTGGCTACCTTGAGACAGAGAAGCTCCTGTATTACCATCCCTTACTGTGATGTACAGAGCCACCAGAAGTCTAAAGTGACAGGAAGAAGTAGTTAAGGGTCAGAACCATGAGTCTTTTTTCCTTAGTAGGTTGATTACTTTAGATATGTCACCATAGTCATAGAAAGCCGAGTATACTATTTGCATTTATATGAGACATTGCCCTAGACTATGGCTTGGTAAGAATTGGTTGAGGCCCAGGGTTGTAGTTTAGCGATAGATTTCTTGTCTGGCATGCACTAGATCCTAGATTCAAACCCCCACACAGAGTGAGGTCCAGAAAGATAACACCTAACCCAAAGCTTCCTTCTGTGCCAGCATTGTTCGCACGCGTGCATCTCTGTCACCTGTATAGTGGCTGAGTGCTTTCTGGTCCTTCTGTCAGCACAGAGAGAACCCACGGTTCTTAAAGACCGACCTGGCATTGTTTCTAGAGAGAAATTAAGTGTGAGTATAAAAAACTTGGCCAAGCCTACAAAAACAAAGTCACAAACATCTGAAGAAACCTAGAGACACAGAACTGTAATTGCATTTGAGCCTAAATATAATGCATTTACTCAGAGGAAAGTGGACGTTTTATAAAACCAGCATTGAGTAAAAACTTAACACCCCCCACCCCGTTCTACACAGTATCACACTATCCTAGTTATCAGAACACCATCAGGCAAGGCCAGAAACACAAGTCTGCCTAGAATTTTCTCGAGTGCAGCCAGAGTTACGAAGAAGTTGTTAAACTACATGTCAGGTGGTAAGGCTTCCGTGAACACAAAGCCGCGTGTTGCAATCAAAGGACTGTTTCTTCGTGAACTCAAACGCACAACTCAGTAATTATATGTGACTGTTACTCCACGATCACTTCTCTGCTTGGAGCCCTCTGAAAAATCCGTGATATGCCTGCTTCGAGGGACAGTACACGGATTCATTTTTCAAGCCGCAACGCTTTCCAAACAATGTTGCTTTGTGTTTCCTGCAAATACAAAGTGAGCCAGCAGAAGTCAGGCTTCATGCTCCCACAAAAAGTTATTACCAGCTTGAAGGAGCCCATCAAATACTCTCAAGTGATTTGGATTTTTCTAGACTTTATTGTAAATTAGAGGAGTAGGCGACAGGACAATCACAGAGAATGAACTAATAGGTGGACCAAAAAAAAAAAAAAATCCTCTCTGACGTTGCGATTGATTTTTTGNACTAATAGGTGGACCAAAAAAAAAAATCCTCTCTGACGTTGCGATTGATTTTTTGCAGACAGAGCCACCCTGGGTGCGCCCAGAGACCTGCTACCGTCCTCCGGAAGCGTGTGCACAAAGCTGGGCCGGGTCATCCTGGACAGCCTAAGGGCAGCTGAGCAAGGGCGAGCAGCCCGCTTGCCTCGTTCACACTTGAGTCCTGTGCGATGAGCACATTTGTTTGTCCCCATTAAGACAGCGTTGTAGGCACTACCTGACATGAGGAGGCAGTATGCTGGGACAGGGCCAAGAAGCCCAGCAGAGGCGAGCAGAGGCGTGTCTGGAGAGCCTGCCCCCAAACAGAGTTCTGGCCCTGACAAGCTCGAAGCCTTGGGAACTCAGAAGCGTCTCTGAGGTCCTTGGGTAACTCATCAATAGGGAGAAGTATTTAGGTCGAGGTTTCCTAGATGTGATTTCCAACGCCAACATCATTGAGTAGCCCCCTCCCCAAGTCCCCAAGACCACCTCCCAGACAAACAAGGGCAGTGCCGGGTCCCATTTCCACCAAGGCGTCACTAATGGACTTGTTACACTACATGGCTAATTTTAAGGGTGTGAAACCGCAAGGCTGGGGAGCCTTCCCATTCTTTACTAAGAAGGCAGCATGAAGAGCAGCATTTGCTCTTGGTCACAGCCAAGCACGGCAAAGCTCACACACTGGGCAGCTTGTCTGGGCCCACCGCGCAACTCCCCTGCCTGGAGCTGAGTGACTTTGGGTCTGTTTCTTAACGCGGCTATGCCTCAGTTTCTTCATCTGCAACATGGGAGTAGTAAGGCAAGGATCTTAAGGGGCTGCCTTTAGGAGTAAGTAGCAGATAAGAGTCCCCAAGGACAGAGCCCTCCTCAGAAACAAGGGTTTCTTCTTCTTAATGGTCCAGCATAACAGCTTCTGGGCAGCATCGTTAATAAAGCCAAGAGAGGGCGAGCAGAAGAGCTGGCTGGTCCCGCGTAAAGGTGCTTGGAGAGTAATCAGATTTGCTGAAAGTGCCTTTTTAAACAGAACTGTACACTTCTGATTCACGTTTGGGAAGAAAAGCAGAACAGAAGGTGATAAATTTCTTTATGGGAGCGCTTGGCAGGAAAGGCAGATGGAACGCTAAAGTTAATTGGTGGCTGGGACATGGAACTCCTGGGCGGAGGAGCCGGGCTGAACACGCTCCTTCTCTCGCTCTGGTTTATGGTGATTGCTTCATTAGGGATGCTGAAAAGCCCTTCTCAGGCAGCCGCTGCTCCTGTCTCTGCCCAGACAAGGGTGATGTCAGCATCTAGTTTATAGAGTTCTGCAGTCCTCAAGAGGATTCCGGGAGCTTGCAGAGCTGTCTCTGGGCTGCTTGCCAGCGTTCAGAAAATGGAATCCCACTAGAATCTTCTGTATCCCAGATTGCTTGTCTCTGTCGTGGCTTCTGTAGTCGTTGCTCCATACAAGTGCCAGGTGTGCGATGTCCCCTTAGCGGTTCCTTCAATGAGGCTCATCTTTGAGCCTTCTGGCTTGAGTCTCTGAGAGCTAGGCTTTAATCCTCGCTCCTCAGATTCCCAAGGATCTAGGACGAGACAACACACTGTGGATTTGCTGGCCTTATGATGCGCAGTTTAAGCTCATAAGGGGTATCATTTTATGCACGAGGAAGACACACACGGATACCTGCCAATTAAACTCTAACACAAGCTTTTTTCATTTGTCATCAGTCCTGGGATGCTCCATCAAGCCTAGACATGGATTTCAAAAAAAAAATTATGTTTCACTTTTTAAAAAAAGATTCATATTTGTTTATGTGTGTTCGCATGCGTGTGCCGTGTGTGTGTGTGTGTGTGTGTGTGTGTGTGTGTGTGTGCAGGTGCCCATGGAGTCCAGAAGAGGTTGCCAGTGCCCCTGGAGCTATAGTTACAGAGAGTTGTGCTTGACTAGTGTGGGTGCAGGGAACTGAACTCAGGTCCTCTGGAAGGACAGCAAGCCCTCTTCACAACTGAGCCATCTCTCCTCACATTTCACTCTTGGGCACACACAGAAAGGAAAAATTTAGCTGGGTGTGGCGGCACACACCTGGAAGCAGACAGGCAGATCTCTAGGAGGTGGAGGCCAGCCTGGTCTACACAGAGAGTTCCAGAACAGCTGGAGCTACATAGAAAAGGAAATTCTGAATATAGAGAGTTCCTAAAACTCCTAATTTGTATTTATTATATATAAACGTTTTAAGAATTTCATATGTGACTATGATGAATTTTGCTCATATTCACCTCTTGTCCATCCGACTTTTTTCAGGAACTGTACATCCTCTTTCAAATTCATACCCTTTTCTAGAAGAAAATTTACTCTCTTTAATTGCCTCTAATTAAACTAAGAGTGGGTCCCTGTGAGCTCTTCCCCAGTTCATGCTAGGATGTTGACTGGTATGGCCTTGTGCAGGTGACCACAGCTGTCGAGAGTCTAAGGAGGACGCTCCCGTCATATCAGACGACACTATGTCATAGAAGTCCCCAGGGGCGTCTGGCTCTTGCAGTCTCTCAGTCCCCTTCCTCCATCATGTTCCGTGAATCTTGGTGTGTGGAGTTGTGTTACAGATATCTTGTTTAGGGGTGGGCAGTCCACAGTTACTCATCCTCTATATGTTGGCTAGCTGTGGCTTTCTGTAGTAGCCTCCATCTCCTGCAAAAGAAAATGCTCTGATGAGGGGCAAGTGGTGCTGACCTATGGGTGTAGGGGGCAAGCATTGGGAGGCAGTGGGGCACTGTGTCCATTTAGCAAAACGGAAGTAGCAGCAAGTTCTAGGATCAGGATCTCTCCAGCCACAGGTTCTTGCCTATGTTTTTTGAGAAACAACAACATACAAACAAGGCAGACTGTTGCCATTGCTCCTGGTTGGCTGCCAGAACTTGAAGGTCAGATCTTATTGTTGATGACACTGCACCCTTTGATCGTAAGTCTTAAAGGAATCAAACTGGTGCTGACTTGGAAGCCTCGTCTCTGAAGGATAGCTCTCAGTGTCAGAGTGCTATGCAGGCTACCAAAGGAGAAAACTTGGCAAAAGTCCTGCCCAGCTATAAATACTTGAACTGTAATAAATATTAGTAAGATAAGTCCAGCAGTGTGATAATGGCATTCATATCTTAGGGGTAACCAACAGCTGATTGGCCATAGCCCCACTTTGTAGAAGGGAACTCATGCCTGACACTGTATTCAGAAAGCTTTTTAGTATGCAGATTCTGCCATCTCAATCATCTTTTAACTTACAGCTGAAATACATTTTTGGTGGTATTTGTTTTCAGACAATATAATTCTCCAGGATATCTGGGCACTAGGTATACAGAAGATCCATGTCAAATCACAGAATCCACATTTAGATTGAATTGTTAGTGACCTGGAAGCTTGCAAAAGCAGTGCACGCCAATAGAACGAGCCATGATAGGCTTGAACTTGCACCATCAGTGAACCTCTGTGCGACTGTTAGCGGGCCAGCAGCAGCTGTAAGACACATCCTAATCAAGAGATATTTAGGCAATCAAAAAAAATGACATGTCTTAGAGACCATGAAATTGGTCATGAAGGTTTGTGCTTGTTTGTCTAAGAGGTAAGATCTCATAAAAGACGTTTCAAAGGTTATTGCAAAGCTGCCCCTCATTCTGTAAAGGAGAAGGTGCATGGTAAATTTAGCCTTCTCCAGGAACTTGATAATTCTGTTGACAAAGTGCATGTGGAAGGATCAGAAGAGTCCACTGTGACAGGTATCCTGGAGAGGGGCAGCTGTCCAGCACTATGCTTGGTATCCTCCCCAAATATCTGCTCTTAAACCGGAGGCCTTTATTTGTGCAATGCTGTTATTCCACCTCAAAACACACCCTTAAGAAGGTCATTTAGTGTCCCTCCTGCCTGGCTGATGATTTCTCCCTCCTACAGTGTGCCTTCCCCCCAGAGATTGATATAAAGGAACTGACCTCTCTAAAAGAGAAATTTCAGAATCTTCTAAACCACAAAGAGCATGCACTGAATGTTTCCGCTTCTATGTAACGTTGAACAATTAAATCTGTGCAGGTCAGCGGTAGGTGGGAATGAATGGTACTATTAATGGGGGTTAGAACTTCTTTCGGAGAGACAAATCTACTCTAAAATTAGATTGTGGCGAGGGCTGCATGACCACGTGCATGCAGTAAAAACATTTATTGGCGTACTTTTAATGGTCAGTTGTATAACACATGGAGTACCTCTCAATAAGCGCATTTAAAAATACTTAGGGTGTGCTCTGTGTATATGAAATAACACAATCAGAAATTCATCTCCATTCAACCCCATTGGGTCTATCTGATAAAAGCCTGGTGGGAATAATTTTGTTCGAAACAACTAAACACTCTAACCAACGAAATGATGGGGGTTCATTGACAAAGAAGATCCCGTGTCTTCTTTGAGGAAACCAGTCAAGGAGGAGCGGAAAGGAAGCTGCTGGGCTGGGGAGACAACTCCGTAGGTAAGGTGCTTCCTGTGAAAGCCTGAGGACCTGAGTTTGACCCCCAGCACCCACATAAATGCCAGTGTGGTTGTGCGCACAGAGGACAGGGAGGAGCCCCGAGGCTTGCTGGCAAGCTAGACCAGACCAGTCTCAGAGTTCCACACTCAATGAGCAACCCTGCCTCTAAAATCTAAGGGGTAGCATGGGACACAATTAAGGAAAACACAAGACATCAACCTCTGCCATCTGTGAACACACACACACACACACACACACATACACACACACACACACACACTGGGGGAGAGACAGGCAGACAGAGAGACATTAATACCTTGGCAGCCAGAGGAAATGTGAGATTCTAGGGCCGTTTCTTGGTAAAGTTAGCATTTACTTTGGCTTTAAGGGCATTAGACTTGATGAGCAGTGGGGTTAGGAGAGGGGCAGAAGCATATGTCCCCACCCTTACGTGCTGGCTGTGGCTTTCTCGGAAGGAGGCCTAAGTCTAGGTGAGAGCGGCCTTAAGGGGAGTTTAAGGATGCATGAGCTGCCACCCCAGCCAGGCTGCGTGAGATACTGGGCAATGGCAGCCTGGTTCTTCAGGAGGGTATATATTTTGAGAAAAGTGAAAGACAGAAGAAGTGATTAATGAGTAAGACTCCATTCATCTTTCTCTTTATTTCTTCAGGCTCTCCCCTCTGGATCAGAAGTTCATGGATGCCGTGGGATCTATTCCCATGAGCACAAAGTCAAGCCCAGAGAGAATGGAGCAAAGCCTCCATAGCCCAGTCCTCTAAGAGACACCACTCCCCTGGGTGGCTCACAGAAACTCTGAATGATAGCTCAGGGAGGACTGTTTGCTTTCTTGAACAAAGCCTCTGGATCAGTGGTTCTCAACCTTCCTAATGCTGCAAACTTTGAATAGAGTTGCTCATGTTATCGTGATCTCAATCATAAAATTATTCCATTGCTACTTCAAAACTGCAGTTTTGCTACTGTTATTGATTTAGTACATACACATGATATACAGGATATTCCGATGCTCAACCCCCAAAGGGGTTACAACCCACAGGTTGATAACCACTGCTCTAGATCATTTATCTTTTAACTCAGTGCTTTATTAAGACTCCCAAATCTGGGCCGGGGAGATGGCTCAGTCAGCAAAGCGCTTGAAATACAAGCACAAGGATCCAAATTCGATTAGCAGCACCCATGTATAAAGCAAGGTGTGACAGTGTATACTTAGACAGGAGGGTCCCTTGAGCTTGCTGGCTAGCCATCCTAGTCTATGGGGCGAGCTCTAGATCCTATGAGACATGAATCTCGAGAACAAGATTGGAGGCTGGAGAGACAGCTCAGCAGGTAGAACTCTTGCTGCTTTTGCAGAGGACACCGGTTCCATTCCTATCATTCACGTGGCAGCTAGCAACTGTAACTCCAGTTTCAGTGGAATCTAATTCCCCTTTCCCAGCCTTCATAGGCATCAGGCACGGATATGGTACATATAACATATACTCAGACAAACGCCCAAACACACAAAAAAAAATTAAATCTTTTTTTTTTCAGATAGGCCCTTGTACCTGCTGCCAAGCCGAATTACCCGAGTTTAATCTCAAGAACGCATATGGTAGAAGGCGAGAACCAACTTCCACAGATTGTCCTCTGACCTCCACGCACACATCATGACATGTTTAAGGCACACACATAACAAAAACAAAGTGTGTGACTGCTGAGCAGTAACACCAAGGTTACCGTCACTCTGGCCTGCACAGGGACATGGATGCTCACAAACACACAGAGACTCCCAAATATATTCAGTTTGACAGAGTCATTTTGTTAAGCAACAATATAGAATGAGCCAAATGTTAACCTCCTCAAAATGCAAATGATCTAACCCGAAGATCTATGGGATAATTCTGCTACTAACTTTTGATTCCCCCACTGAGGACTGGATGTGACTCTTAGTTGCCTCTCACTGGGGTCCCTGGCTCTGTGCTGCTCCCTTAGAATCTCTTTTTCTCCACTCTGATAATAGTGAGACTCCCCGACAAGACTGTGGGACATCTTGAGTCCCTGCTGCTGTCACCGGAATGGCTATTTCCTTGCATGAGCTTCTCACTTTTTTTCTTTGTCCATGTGCACTTGCCTGAAAGCGCTCTCACGAAGAACCACGTTTCTGTTCTAGACCGCAGAAGCACATGTGGGGGGTGGGTGGGCATTCCTCTTGTCCATATGCACAGACAACCGCAGCCCTGAGGTATCTCCCTTCTATGTTCTTTGTTGATATGTTCTTATAAACCCTCAGGGAACAAAAGAGGGTATGTAGCTTTTATACTGAAAACCTTATTCTTTCTAAAAGACATGGCCAGTATAAAATACCTGGTTTTGCAATGCGTAGGCCAGAGGACAAACGCAGATGTCATCCTCAGCAACACCATCCCTCCCATGAGACAGGGTCTCTCTCTGACCGAGAGTTAGGCCTAGACTGACAAGTGGGTGAGCTTCAGAGAGTTCTTGTCCCTGCGTCTTCATCACTGAGATGACAGGTAGGTGCCATCAACTCAGCATTTTCCTGTGGATTCTGGGGATTGGACTCAGGTCCTTGTGCTTGTAAAGTTACCCCACCCAGCCTAACTCCGACCTTTTTCTTCACACTGGTAGGGATAGAACCTAGGGCTTCACAGGAGACAAACGTTCTATCACCGTGCCTCAGTCTCAGCCTCTGTTCGGCCCTTTTATGTCTGCTCGGCTTCTAGGCCCAGCATGGGTGAGCATGCTGTCCTGGGCCAAGGGCCTTGCAACTTTTATATTCTTTGGGTTTGGGCACAAACTCTTACCATGTTGCTTAGGTTGATCAAAAACAAACAAAAAACCTCTTTTTTTATACCATAGGTGGGGGGCAGAGAACAACTTTGGGAGTTAGTTCTCTCCATTGTGTGTGTTTGGGGATTGAATTTAGGTCATCAGCCTTGGTGACAAGGGCCTTCACCTGCTGAGTCATCCCCCTGGCCCATCAGGTTGGTCTTGAACTCAGGGACTTAAGTGATTCTCTTGCCTCAGCTTCCCAAAGAGCTGGGCCAACAGCACTACAGGTTTGATCCATCACACCTACCTCAGTTAACTTGACTGAGTAACTACACCCAATTATCTCTCTGTTTCTCTCTCTCTCAGTCTCCTTCCCCCCACCCCTCATACCGACTGGCTATGGGAGTTGTTCCATTTCAAGGAAAAGCAGAGAGTCCTGGGAAGGCCTTTTGGCCTCTCAGTCCACTCTCCTTAGCCTTGAGGTTGTATCTGACCTCTATGTCTCTCGATCACCTAGCGCTTGGTAGTGGAGGACACACATGCACTAATTCACATGATGACAATCCCTCTCCATCTCTGCCATCACAGTGGGAAACTGAGAATTCTGGTACTTCCACTTTGACAGAAAGCAAATGTTACAAAGTGGTCTTGGTCTCTAGTCCTATACTGACTCATTAAACACCTTTTTATTCCTTTTGAAACACTTAAAACATCTGATAGATAATTCACACCCCTTAGTATTTTAACTACCTATCAAATAACAAATGGAAGAAATTCAAGCAAGGTTTTCAAGTTTAGTTCTTTGTTATTTTTTTTGTTTTTTTTTTGTTTGTTTGTTTTTGCTTTTCCTGGTTTTGAGAAATCAGATATAGACCCTTTACATGGTAGGCAAGCAACTCCTCCCCTAAACGCCCTAAACCAAATGTTTTCCAGAATCGTGGGGTTTTTTTTTGTTTGTTTGTTTTTAAATATTTATTTATTTATTACGTATACAATATTCTGTCTGTGTGCAGGTCTTCAGGCCAGAAGAGGGCACCAGAC
>LOEQ01000676.1:403506-419733 GCA_001685075.1 Bramus lutescens | reverse complement strand
GACCTTTGGAAAAGCAGGCAATGCTGTTAACCACTGAGCCATCTCTCCAGCCCCCTGGAATTGTGGTTTTAAGAACCAATAAAGATCTCAATTCTGGGGAATCCTAGACAGTTGAGCTTTTTACCTGAACCAGTTTCACGATAATAAAAATCCTGTCACATCAAATACCTCATTATTAATCCTGTTACTCTCCTTGCCACAACAGATGCTTCTTTCTTCTTCATTAGTTGAAGGGAGAGGCTTTTCTGAGTTCCAGCTGCTGGAACACCTGGCCACCACCACTCTTGACTCTATTGTCTCTCTCTATGAGAGCCAGCAGAAGGCCACTCTGAATCCTAAGGATGATCTCCTTCTCTAGCTCATCTGTGATTTCTGGTAAGAGCGTCTTCACTTTTTGGCGGAATTGGGGAAGGGGTTTGATGGTGGGTGAGTAGGTGGAGGGTGCATAGGATCTGAGAAGAGAAGTTAGGTTTAGGGAAACCTTTAAACCTACGAGATAGACCAGTTCTGGTGCCAGACATTTACAACCCCAGCATTATGGGGCAAAAGCTGGAGAATCAGGAATTCAAGGTCATTCCCAGCTACAGAGGGAATTTCAGGCCAATCTGGGCTATTGAGACCCTATCTCATAAAAACAAAGAAATGAAAATAAATAAAGCCTCATTAACAGATGGACCACCCTGGGTGCTCGATGTTGTAAAAAAAGAAATGAGAACTTTGGGTTCGGCCTCAGAAAGCTTTAATATATAAGGAAACAGATAAAGAGCAGTAAACATTCTCAGACGTGAACAAGGAAGGTCACTGCTTTCAAGAGACAGGCCTTCACTGGAGTGGTAGAAACAGAAGACACAGGGAAGCACAGGAACCCAAAGGTCATAGCGCTTGGACACTGTGGTGGTTTGAATAAGAATGACCACCACAGGCTCAAATATTTAAATGTTTTATTAGGGAGTGCTACTACTTGAGAAAGATTAGGAGGTGCGGCCTTGATGGAGGAAATGTGCCACTGGGCACGGGCTTTGGGATTTCAGAAGCCCAAGCCAGGCCCCGTGATTATCATTCTTCCTGCTGCCTGCGGATCCAGACGCGGAACTCTGATCTTCTTCTCCAGCACCGTGTCTGCCTACGAACTGCATCCTTTCCGCCATGATGAGAATGGGCTACACCTTTGAAGCTGTAAGCCAGCCCCAATTAAATGCTTTCCTTTGTATGGGTTGGTGTGGCCATGGAGTCTCTTCACAGCAGTAGAACACTGAATAAGCAGACACTTGGTCCAGCTATGTATAAAGTTAAGTCTATGTGAAAAACTCCTTGACAGCACCAATCCCAAAGCAAGGCAAAACGTCTTATTTCCCACAAAATCCCTTTCACACAGAAAAAGGACAATAAAAGCACTCACACAGGACTTATAATAGGAAGGACTTGGTAACGTATGTAATACATTTCAATAATCAGGGAGGAAAAAACCATGTTTTTGTTCTAGTGGGTGGATTTATTTACTGTTAAATATTTCTGTACAGAATATATGTACATTATAACTACAACTATATTTGAACCATGGTGTAGGAGGTAGCAAGCAAAATGAAGGAGTTCTTGTTAGAGTTAGGCTATGCTAAGCTCTTTGGCTCTAGTGCTGCCTTGTTATTTGTTTCTGAAAAGAATTGCTACAATTTAGCTTTTAAATGCTCCTCCCCTCAAAGATCCCTGTGCCAAAGGCTTCACCACCAGTCTGTATTATATATAAAAGGTGGGCCTAGGGAAATAAAGTTAAGTTATGGGGAGTTTGCCCTTGAAGGGAGTATCAGGACCCCAGCTCCTTATTCTCCCATTCACCTTTTTTTTCTTTTTGGTTTTTCAGAATTTCTCTGTGCAGCTCTGCTGTCCTGAAACTTGCTCTGTAGACAAGGCTGGCCTCAAACTCACAGAGATCCACCTGCCTCTGCCTCCTGAGTGCTGGGATTAAAGGCGTGCACCACCACTGCCCAGCTGAATCACTTTTTCTTGTTTATAACTTGAGTTTTATTTTTATTTTTTTCTTTTCCTCCCTCCCTGGGCTTCCTCCTAGTCCCGGTCACCATGGGATGAGCCAACTGTTCTCCACAACGTGTTCTGCCTCGCCGTAGGGTCAAAAATAAAAACAAAAAACAATGACCAACTGCCCCTGAACAGAAGCCTCTGAAACCATGAGCCAAAATAACCTATTCCTCCTTTTAATTCATTCAATCGAGTATTTTCTCACGGTGATAATGAACTGATTATCATATGAATGAATGGAAAAAAATGTTTTCCATGACATGGCAAGTAAGGAACTCGAGTGTCTGTGGTTTCTATTCAAGAGGTGTACAGTTTTCACGGATTAGAAATCCTGCGACGAGAAGCCATGGGTGATGTCAGGCTACATGGTGAGTCAGTGTGGGAAACCCTTCACCGTTGCTCCCTCATGCTGTTGATAATTCTCCCACTGTTCACGGGTGTTGTGAAATTATCAGACCCTAGTCTAACATGCCCATTCGTAACTACTTACCATGCAGGGCTTACTGTCAAAGAACCATCTGCATCGTTGCCCTCCTCAGTTTTCAGGTACAGCTGTGATTCCACGGCTTTGCTTCTTCAGGTGGTGGGACTGCCGTGACTTCCCCGGTAGCTGAACCAGCCCCAGCTGCCCTAGGTGTGGAAAGATTAGAGAGGTGGCTGCCTTAAAATGATTAACTAAGTCTATGATATTTTTCTGACAGCCTCCTCTTCACATGTTTCGACTCATTCATTTTCATCTTGACAGTAGGAGTTTTGACTCTTGGTCTTTCATTCTGTCGTGATCCTGGCCAGAGGAAGTGAGCTGCAGTCATTTGGTTGTCAAGGAAACAAGTGAGGCTTTACAGTGTGCTGTGTTGCTCAACTATGATGTTCAGTGCCTTTTGCCTTAAAGGTCTTTTCAAGTTACAGTGGGTTTATTGGCGCGCAACTCCACTGTCGGCCGTGGAGCGCCAGTCTGGTGAGCGTGCAGGTGGCTTATTGATTCAGACCCTGAGTCAGAGGTGAAAAGGAGCAGGCGGAAGGGAAGCGGAAGAGGCGGCAGCCCCTCCTCCCTGACATCAGCCTTGGCAAGGGTGGCTTTGGCCACTTGCTGTGTACTCTTGGCATCAAATGAGAACTTTGGGTTATCACTGTGGTTGCTACTGGTCAGTCTGCAAGTCCCTAACTACCGTGACCAATCAAGAGAGAAAGGTGAATGTCAGGGTATGTGTCTTTTTGAAACACAAATGACTCTCAAGAAAGGCAATAATAATTGCTATAGCTCTTGTAAAATTAAAAAAAAAAAACGGAAAAACTTCAGGCATGCTCCTCCAAGCCCATGTAGCACCTCTTGCATGAACTTTACCCATTCATTTGCAGGGAATGGACATCATGAGAGTCCTAGGACTTTTAGGTCAAATAAACCTCAGGCATCCCTTCTGTGCTGCAGGACAGAAAATATTCTTAGCATCCTAGATGAGCAACATCCACTTCTTTCACTTAAGAAGAAAAAGCTGTTTATGTCCCCTTGCTTTCTTTTACCATAGCCAAATTATTCTATCTCAGAAGTGTTCATTGTTTTGTTTTATTTAAATTAAACTACCTGATATCAATCACTCTGATAACAAGTTGAGTTTCAAAAATTATAACTAAATATATGTAAATATATTATAAAATATAACTAAATATATAATTAAACCAACCAGTAATAGTTATTTAAAATATCGGTCACTGTTGTTTGGCTTTGGGTTTTTGTAATGTGACCTCAATATGTAACCCAGGCTAACCTTGAACTCATGATCCTCCTGCCTCTCCCTCCACATCGTGAGATTGCAAGCATGTACCATCATGCTCAATGGAAAGCAAACAAATAAAACAAACAAACAAACATTTTTTAAATGGCATGTTCAAAAATGACCCAGCCTTAAGGGTCTTGCCTATTTTGACATTCTATACTTTTTTGAAATCGTTTTATTTTGAAGCTTGTTCTCCTTGTCATTGTGGAAGAGTCTCAGAAGATTAAAAAAATATTTTTGTCTGCTTTCAGGGTCTCATTTAGCCTAAGTTGTTTCTTAAACTTGTTTAAATTTCTGTTTTCACCTCCCGAATGCTGGGGGATAACGGGGATGCACTGCTATGTGCATCTCAGGAAACACTTAAAATTCAGATGACAAGTATTTCATAAAGGGAGTTTTAAAGGCTAATGGTTAGCTCAGTGGTATGCTAGCAGGCTAAAGCCCTGAATTCAATACCCAGCACCAAAAATAAATATATAAATAAATAATGGGGTGGGTGTGGTGGTTTAAATAAGATTGGCCCCCATAGGCTCATTTATCTGAATGCTAAGGAATGGCTTTGTTGGAGGAAGTGTATCACTAGGGCTGGATTTTGAATTTTCAGATGCTTAAGCTGGTCTCTCTCTCTTCCTGCCGCCTGCCAGTTCAGATGTAGAACTCTCAGCTCCTTCTCTTGTGTGCTACCACGCTTCCTCTTATGATAATAATAGACCAAACCTCTGAACTATAAGCCAGCCCCTATTAAATGTTTTCCTTTATAATAAATGCCTTGGTCATGGTGTCTCTTCACAGCAAGAGAAACCCTGACTAAGACAGTGGGCAGTTTAAAGTCAAATTGACAGTCTAAGGAGTTGAAGAGATGGCTCAGAGGTTAAGAGCACTAAGACCCAAGTTTGATTCCCAGCACCCACATGGTCACAACCGTTTTGAACTCATGTTTCAGAGGATCTGATGTCCTCTTCTGATATCTGTGGGCACTAAGTACACACGCAATGCACACATATACACTAAAAACATACCTCCCCCCACCCCACCCCACCCTATAAATGGAGGATCATGGGGGTTCCCACCCATTGGACTTATTGTGAAGAGTCAAGAGGTAACAGCTATGTAATACCATGGAGGCTAAAACCATAGGGGAATCCCAGTCATAACTCATAACTGTAAGGTCCTACAAGTATAAAAATTTCTTCTGTTCCTCTGGGGATTTTTCAGTGACAAGGAGAACAGGATTCAGTGTTTTAGCTTGTGAAGCGTGAAGGAACATTCAAAGCCTTGGTGGGGAAAAAAACCAGAAGTGTTAAAGAGAACTGATAGCCATGACTGATGGCGTATGCCTGTCATCCTAGCACTTGGGAAACTGAGGCAAGAAGATTGAGTCATCGGAATTTTAAGTGTTTCTTAAGACCCGTGTAGCAATGCAGGCCGCTAAGCCCAGCATTTGGCAGGCGGAAGCAGGAGTAGGTAGAAGCTGAGAGTATCCGCTGCCGCACAGCAAGTTCAAGGAACAACCTTGGCCATATGAGGCCCTCAGAACACGTAACTAAAATGATTTCTTCTATCTAGTCTTCTGAGAATCTTACAAAGACAAGCCTTAAAATAAAAGACCAGCAAAATCTTTCTATAAAAAACAAACCAAATCAACAACAGCAAAACACCTTTATTCATTCAGGAGACATTTATAGACGTCACTTGGCGAGGACTGAACTCTCAATGAACTTGGATTAGTGGAGGAGGCTGTGACTAACCAAGCAGCCACCAGTTGTAAGAGAGACTGTAAGTAAAGGAAGGAAGTTCTGCCCTAAATACATCTTGAGGAGTAAGACAGACATTGAGAACTATGATACGTGGGAAGCGTATCTGTGTCGATCTTTCTTCCTTTCATAGTGGACAGTTAGGGCACCGTGACTTGGGCACCTGAGCAGACAGAACACAACTTGAGTGTGAAAACTTGGGGTCACTATAATGACCAATTAATGAGTGTCTGAAGCCACAATGTCACGCCGTGGCCCTACGCACAGTTTACAGGAACCAGAATCTCTGGCCAGGAAGGGTGGGGTGGAGAGGACAGCCAGAACAAAGGCCAGAGACAGCTGCCCTGCTCACCACGGGGGAAGCAGGAGCCAGCAGTGAGTGAGTGACGAAGAGCCACACTGTGGGAAGGCTGTGTCACTGTAGGGAAGTCCAGCAGGCTAAGACAAAAGGAGGGAGCAGACCCAGGGGACTATAGGTCGTCACACATCCGGGAATACAGGCACACCCATTTTCAGAGGGCCACTTGAATATGCTTCCATCGGTCTTTTAAAAATTTATCCAGAAGGCTGTCTCCTTCATCCTCCCCATAGAGTGGTTACTGTGTACCACATTCATTTGTGGGTCATAAAATGTGAACTGAGTATCTACCAGTTCTTATTAATGAAACAGAAAGAAAAAGGAGTTGAAAATGGCTATGTGCATTGCCATAGGAGGGCTGAAGTGGTCTGCTTTAGTGTGGGCGTGTGAACCGCGTGGCCCTCTGAGGTCCAGAACCTGTCAAGGGGTGGAAATCCCCTAGGAACAGCCTGTCTCTGTCCTTTCAACTTGGTCCTTCTGAATTTAAAACCCTGTCTTCAAGTCATCAAAGGACTGGGCCAGAGCAGAGCCTGTGCCAGGCTAACGTTCAGGAATCCGTCCCTGATACTTCAGTACTGGAAGTTCACTCCCAAGTCTGTGATGGCTGTGTTGGAACCATCAGGGGTAGGGTCAAGTTGGAGAAGTCAGGTTTTACTAGACAGAGTTTTGTTTGTTTGTTTGTTTGTTTTTTGAGACAGAGCTTCTCTGTAATTTTTTTGGAGCCTGTCCTAGAACTAGCTTTTGTAGACCAGGCTGGCCTCGAACTCACAGAGATCCGCCTGCCTCTGCCTCCCGAGTGATGGGATTAAGGGCATATGCCACCACTGCCCAGCTCTACAAGACGGAGTTATGCATCCTAACCCCCATGATGGAGAGAAAATGAGCCGATTGGGTGGCTGATGTTTGTCCACTTTGACCTATAAAAGTTGCCACCTCGTGTACAGGTCTGGGAAGGGCCTTGGCAGAGTCTCTTGAGACGCCTTCTTCAGGACATCACCCAACAGTGAGATGGAACTCGTACATAGAAAAGCGGCTGTGGGGTTCAGCCAAGGGTTCCATTGTCCGACTCTCGGGCTTTGAGCAATGGACTCAGGACCTGAAACCACCATGTTCACACCTCACTGTGTTCACACCTCACTGTGTTCACCACACCTGCAGCTTCCCTCACGCTCGCGTATTCTTGTGACTAAGCCTGTTTTGTTTTCATTTGCCCGCTCGGTAAGATGTTTCTTTTATCTTAGTTTTTGCATATTTTTTGAAGCAACTTACCAGTAGGTTTCTGTTTGTTTTGACATCTGTTAAGTTTGGGTTTATTATTTGGGTATTTTATTTTCATTTCCCCTCTTCTCACACTATCTTCCACTTTTTTCTTTTTCTTTAATTTTTTATTCTCTCTCTCTCTCTCTCTCTCTCTCTCTTTCTCTCTCTCTCTGTCTGAGACAGGGTCCCACCATGTAGCTCTGGCTAGCCTGGAACTCAGTGCTCTACCTGCCTCTGCCTCCGACCTGTTAAAGTAGCACAGGTACTCGCTGTGCCCCCATCACTAATTTGCAAACTAAAGGGAATGGGGCTGTCCTGCAGCCTTCAGGAAGCTGAGGTGGGAGGATCATGAGTTCCAGGCAGGCCTGAGCTATTCAGCAAGGCTGCAAGATGGAAAGAAAAAGAGATTAAGACAGAGGAAGGGGGGAGATAAAGGGAAAAAGAATAATGAGCAACCTAATTTACAGCTTTTCTTTGTTTGCTGGGGTGGTGGTTCTCGTCTTTAATTCTGCCCTCAGGAGGCCGAAGCAGGAGGATCTCTGTGAGTTTGGGACTATGCTGATCTTCTTAGTGAGCTCCAGCACAAACAGCCAGGGCTAGAGGGTGAGACCCTGTCTCAGACTAACAGAAGCCCTGCTTTTTTAGTTTTTGATAAACAGAGATGATGATTATACTTGCGGATGGGATTTCTGTCTGGACCATCCCTCCTTGTTTAGGTGACAGAATTCTCAAGGACAGGGGACGTGTACCTGATGCTCCTTTGAACTCCAATCCAAAGGTCTCCCAAGGCTCTCTATGTGGTACCACTGGGAGGTAGAACATCGCTGGAGCAAGATGGCCCCCTCTTCTTCTCTCAGCTTCCTGGTCCCCAGGAGGTGAGCAGCCTCCTCGGCCGAGGGCCCCATTCTGACATCCTTCTGTGCCACCATGGTCACCACAGGCCCAAGCAATAGAGTCACATGACTATTGACTGTAACTTGTAAGACTGCTAGCCAAACAAAGTTTTCTCTTTCAAAGTTGATTGCCTTACTAAGCCTGTTGGCACACACCTTTATCCCAGCACTTGGGAGGCAGAGGCAGAGATCTCTGTGAATCTGAGGCCAGCCTAGTCTACATGGTGAGTCCCAAGATAGCCAGAGCTACAGAGTGGCCCTCTGTTTTATTACCCCGAGCATTTTATCACAAAGGAAAGTGAATAATATGGGAGGGAAAGTGTAGAAGGGTGGTGTCACATCTAGTGGAAGCCGAGAGCTGGAGGAGAGGACAGGGACAGAAGAGGCTCCTGGTGGGGGAGACAGATAAGCCATGGGGGAGGAAAAGGCTGCCTCCGCAGTTCAGGATGCCAGCTCTGGTCCTGAGTGTTTATCTGCAGGGCAGGGCCTCACCCCCAGGATCTCTGAATGTGCCATCCAACTGTTAGGGCAGATGGCAGAACTCCAGGCAATGTCTTCTTTCTGTGAAATGACCCACCCTGTAGATACTTCAGCCCGAGTCTCGGACCTCCCTGGAAGAGTTGGAGCTTACAGAAGCTTCCCCACCTTTTTTATATCTCACGTTTAACAAGGCAGGGTGTCACTCTGTCCCTCAGGTGGCTTGGAACTTGGGATCTTCCTGCTTCAGCCTCCTGAAGGCTGAGATTGAAGGCACATGCCACCATGTCCAGCCAAAATCCTTTCCCCACCCGTAGCCTAAAGGCTTTTCAATTCCCATGGAGGGAGAAAGAGGTGTTTCTTTAAAAGTCTTGCATTAAGTTTTACATAAGAAAAATGAACGCTTAGAAATTAGGCGGGCATGGGTAGCATTTTTAAATGCTTACCACAGGCCAGCGGTAAGTCTGGGGGCTTGCTAGCGATGACTGGTTTCTAAATCTGAAAGCAAGGAAGGTTATAGGATGGGGAGGTGGACTGTGGTGAGAATTACATAAGATAAAGTTCATAAACCGCAAGGCTGGGTGGACACTCAGCTAACGGAACCAGTGTGCGTGAGTGTGTGTGTGTGCGTGTGTGCACGTGTGTGCGTGTGCCTGTGTGTGCATGTGTCCGCGTGTGCACACGTGTGTGTTACTGTCATTCCCAGCAGCTCCAGGGAAGCCAAATGCAATGGACAGTTCCCCTGGAACCAGTGCTGGCTATCAGCTAATACAGAAACACTTGGAGCATAAGCATGGAACTTGTAATGGAAGGTGAGGATCTTCTTAGGAAAGCAGCCAGTGAAGTCAGTTGGCAGCGACAATCCCGTCCACATCCACGTAAGTGCTGCACAGCTAGCTGTACTCCTGGTGGTCAGCAGGTATGAGATTGCTCCTGGTGTCTCCCTTCCTCTCCACCAACTGCTGGCTGCTCTGTGGAGGGTGGAGTCAGCAAGTTTTGAAGAAAGGCTGACAGTTATGAGGGTTTCAGACTTAGGGGTTATCTAGACTAATCTGAGCTTCTAGTTTGTTTGTTTGGGGTTTTGTTTCTTGGAGTTTTTTATTCCAGTGTTGAGGATCAAACCCAGAGCCTTCGAAATGACAAGCAAAGGATGCTAACCTCACACCACTCCACCAGTGCGAGTCTGTTTCCTGTTACTCAACAAAAACATCCCCTTTTATTCTATTCTTATCATTTGCTTGACATCTCTCTCTATGCTGATTGTTAAAAAACAAACAATCCAATTTACGGTAATATTCAGAAACATCATAGGTTTACTAGGCTAAGAAAATAAATTCTCATGTTTTTGGTTGTGTGCCTAGCCTTTCACAGCTGAGCCATCTCTCCAGCCCATAAAATAAATTCTTAAATGGAGCAGGAGATGTGACCCAGGGGGGTAAAATGATTACCTAGTATTTGTGAAGCCTGTGTTTTATTCCCAGCAACACACAGACCAGGGTTGGGGGCATGCATCCGTAAACCCTGCACTTGGGAGGTAGAGGCAGGAGGATCCAAACATGAAAGTCATACTCCTTTCGGAGCAACTTTGAGTCCAGCCTAGGCTAAGTGACATCCCGTCTTTAGAAAAACATATCAACCAGTCAATAAATAAGTAAATAAATAAGTAAATAAATAAATAAATAAAAGTGATTCACCAAGTGCCACCTAAAGTCATCTTGCGTGCTGCCAGTGGCGTGTATGGATGGTCCACATGAATGCACACTGGTGGTGTGGATCTCTCATTTTGTAGGCAGGCGTCACTGAGAACCAGGCAACTAAGACCACTGGCCATGGAGTTCACAATCACATTAAAATTTTGCTGTGTTAAATAATTTTGTAATTAAAACTATGTATACAGGCTGGGTGTGTGGCTCAGCATGCACAGGGGCCTGGGTTCCACCCCAGCACACCATACAAACCAAACATCTAGGCTTCTGGGCTGTAGCCACTTCCACTTTCCAGTGTTTCTTCTGCTCCCCAAGGTTCAAAAGAAAACGCCAGGCCACAAGGCTTGGCCTCTGTGATAGAAAGAACATGACCTGTTACATGTGTTCTTCTGAAAACACACAGAGGTAGGTCAGAGGACAAAGAGCTAGTTCTGGTCATTTGTTCCCCTCCTAAAACATTTTAATAACCGAGTGAGCACTTCCCAGAGGTGGAAACACATTTGCTTTTCTGTTTGTCCTGTTCCTTGAGCTTGCCGGGCTGACCCGATTAATGTCAGCAGCTTTGGCCTCCTCCTGACCCTGAATGCCTTGTGCATTGAAACCGGAGTGTTGGTTCCTGTCCACACCATTGTACCTTGTTAGAGAAGGTATTTCTATTCTCCGGAGAGGGAATAATAAGCTACTGTATGTTTGGTCTCTAGAGTTCATTTCTTCATGTTTTCATTAGGTTTATTCATAAGATTCTATTAGAGTCGATTGTTAAACAGCTGGAAACGTCCCCAACAAAGGACAAAAAGGTTCTTCTATAAAACAAGAACAGCCCATCCCCTGCCCAGACTTGAAGGACCATAAATTAGTGTAATAAACTGCAGAGTATAAGTAAGTAGCTTTTCTTCTTACTCTTTTAGGGACCTGGAGCTTGCGAGTCTGTGTCTGAAACTAGGTCAGCAACCTAGTTAAAAAAAATAATAATATTCTTAGTACACATGCTGGAGTTTGCTGCTTTGAGAAATTCCAGCTCTGTCTAGTTAAATTTTAACCCTGTAGGCTCATTTTGCTGGATTCAGTTATCACGCCCGACTTAGAATTGAACTTTGTGTTAAAGTTGTTCATCAGAGTCTCTCTTAAAATATTCTTCTTTAGAAGAAAAATTCTCCCACCACTTCTGTAGTTCATGGTAAGGAGGGCATCTCTCAGCGCAACCTGAGATTTCACCTCATACAGTTCCATCGCGGCATCACATTTTTTAGGGCTCTGCCAACCCTAGAACCCTCTTCCTCTGTGTTTTGAACTCGAGAAGGCATCTGATTGCAAAATTCACTTTGCTTAGTTACTGCTGAGAGCACATGAGGCAAAAAGGACAAAATTTCAGAATCGGTGTGGCCATGCAGTTCGAAGCCAAGAACACAAAAGCAACCCCATCACTTAATATTTATTAAGAATTAAGTTCCCAGGGAGAGCCAGTCACCAGCAGAGATGGAAGCACATTCAGTTCCCTGTCTCAGGAGAAACTTGGCCCATACATTGGAACAAACCTTGCTCTTTCTTGTGAATTGTACAGTTTTAAAGAAAGCACCATGGAGCTAATCATTATAGAGAGAAGAAGAAAAGACTCTTTCGGGAAAAAAATCTGAGTCTCTTGAAAACACATGCCAAATGCGTCCCTGGATTTTGCAAAGGGATCAAACTATAGACTATCTATGTTTTGAATTGTTTTCCTATCCTAGCTTCTAAGTCTGAGCACAGCTAGGTTAAGGAGGTAGGAGCAGGAATCCCATAAGAATATCTGCTTCCCAGTACAGTGGCTGCCTATCTTATTTTGAATTGTGTTTCCCAGTAGGCAGCTGGTCCTCATCCACCTGCCCCCACCCGCCCCTTCATGATATTTGCCCACAACTAGTCCCTTAACACAGCTAGTGGCTTTGGCTCATCTTTGGATTCTTTAAACAAGTGGCCAGCCATCTCTCTAAGGCACTGGACGAGTAATCCCAGAACAGGCATAAGTCCCTCTGTTGCCAGTGAACACCTCGTCTGTTCTATAAGCAGCAGGACAAGTCCCTGTTTATTCACTTGTAGCCCTCAGAGACTGAAAACTCAGAAACCAACGGCCATTCCTTTTGTGACCCTTCAATTAGGTCTGAAACAATGAAGGCAGAAAGAGAAGATTTCTCCCCTTCTTCAGATGCGTGGAGGAAGTTTTTAGGGTCTGTGCGAGCCCCCAGACATCATCACACCGGCCTGGGCTGCAGCCCCAGACTTGGCACCTCCAGGGTTCTTACTTGCTGTAGACTAGAGCACACCTACCAGGCCAATGCATCCCTCCATACTTGCGTGTTAAAAAGACAGATCGTTGGGACTTCAGACTTGGAAGCAAGAACCTTGCTCTGACTGGGCCTCTGTGAATTACACAATTTTAAATAAAGCAACATGGGACATTACAATGGAGTGAAGACAGGACAGCTTTCTGGCGAAATAATGCATTAGAAACACATGTTAAAAGCTTCTCTGTGTGAACGGGACCAGACCTCTCTGCTGTCCTCTGGTCTCCTGGTCTGTTTCTCAGGTACCCCCGGATCTGTCGACACACTTGGCTCCCTTGCTTGCCTCCCCACGTCGGCTTTGTCAGGAGTCCGCGTCCTCTGGCTTGTCTGCCTGCTCAGAAGTCATGCTTTGGTGTTTCTCCTGAGTTTGTTCAATGTCTCCCACTTTCCTGCTTTGGGAGTTGTGCTTTCTCTCCTTCCCGTGGCCTTCTCACACGCCTCTAACCTGTAGCCACTTAGATGGCATCCATCTGGATGTTATTGGCCCTGGTTCCTTCTGCTTTTCCCTCTGGTTTCTGAAACCTTGTACCAGACTTCTGTCCAACTTTTGAATTCATAGATTAAAAAATCCAAAGGTAGATAGATATTCTGAACCCGGGCCAAGCATGTGGGTGGAAATGTCTAATCTAAGAACTCTGGAGGTTGGGTCAGAAGGACACCAAGCTCAAGGTCATCCTGGGCCATGGCAAAATTCTGTCTCAAAAACAAAAAGAACATTCTAGATCTGATTAAAGAAAAGAAAGAACAATGTAATATTTTGGAAAATGTGATGTATTTAGATGGTGATCAGTGTTATTGACAATTATCACTTACTTGAAGGAATTAGGAGTTCATGGTGACAGCTCTTCCTTGTTTTATACTCAAGAGGGAATTCTCCAGATCCTTTCTGCAGAGGGATAAACTAGAAGAATATGACAGAAGCCAGGAAAACATTTAGAAGTGTTGGAAAAGGGGGATGATAAGGATGGCAAACAGACGTACTTATTTATGAGAACAAAACAATTTGTAACTTCATAACTCCCTTAAGAAGTCAGTGCTTGTGCTGGAGAGAAGGCTCAATGGTCAAGAGCACTTGCTGCTCTTCCAGAAAACATGGGTTTGATTCCCATGGCCACCCAGAGGCTTATAACCATCCTAACTCTAGTTCCAGGGAACTTGACAGCTTCTCCCGCCCTCACGGGCACCAGGCACATACATGGTACACTTACATACAAGCAGGCCAAATGCTCATACACATAAAATAAAAGTAGTAAATAAGTCTTTTATAAAGATTTAAAATGGGATGTGGTACTGGGCTGGAGAGGGGGCTCAGTGGTTCAGAGAGCTTGCTTTTGCAGAGGACCTCTGTTCAGTTCCTATCACCCCATCAGGTGGCTCACAACTGCCTGGAACTCCAGGTCTAGGGTAACCAGCACCATCTTCTGGTTTCTTTAGGAATCCACACATACATGTGCATGCATGCATGCATACATACACCCAACCACATGTATGAATAAACACTCTCCCACAAATAAACCCTTCTCTTCAGAAAAAATACTATATTACTTCATGAACATTGGCTTAGATTGTTCTCTCATTTCCTCTGTTTAATAAATATTACTAGAATATAAAATATGTGAAGAGGGCGTATTACTCATAGGACTTACTGAGTGTAAGAGAAGCAACGAGTTAAAATATACCAGGGAGATAAGAGTCTCCTAAGAGCTACCTGCCCAGAATTTCCTAACAATCTTAACTTGCGCTCATGTTCCTCCTCGGCATGGCCCAGCTCACGTGGGCAGGAAGCTATTCCAACCCCGGCACCGAATAAGTCCGCCCAGAACACACTCTAGGAGTTTGCCCCTTCCTTTCCTTGTCTTTTCTTTAAAAGGAGCTACACCTGCGCACTTGCCTGTAGCAGCGTTATTCCATGGCGACACCTTTTCAGACCAGCTCCTAACCCAGCTCCGTTCCTCAGGGCTCCTCTCTCTCCGCATTCGGCATCCACAGGGTAAATCTCTGGAGGCCATGTCGACCCTGGACGATCGAATCTCCCGACCCACAGCTCAAACACGGGTGGATCTAGCACAAACATGGTGTTGGTGTAGAAACAAGGCAGAGGATGGTGGAGGTGGCATGATGCTCTGAGGGACACCCTCACCCCCTATAGGAGAGGCGTTGCTGGTAACAGGAGAAAGAATGAGGCTGACACCAAAAGAAACAGAAAAAATGCAGGAAGAGCTGTCTGTTTCTTTCCCCCTCCCAGCTGCTCTTCGACAGAGTGAGAGTCTACATCACTTCCACCATAATCAGAAAGCATCTCTTCAATTTAAAGCATATTGGATCTCTTTTTCTCCCCGCCTTTTTTTTTTTTCTTTCAAGACAGCGTTTCTCTGTGTAGCTCTGGCCTCGAACTCAGAGATCCATCTGCCACTGCCTCCCGAGCGCTGGGATTAAACGTGTGCACCAGCACTGCCCAGCTGAATCACTTTTTCCTGTTTATAACTGAGTCTTAGCAAGGCACAAGAATTGAAAACTGAAATCAGCTTAAACATCCCCCAATAACGAAAGGATTAAATAAATTATTGTATGTTCACATGGCTGATTTTTTAAATGATTTATTTCATTTCAAGCTATGTGCTTGTGAATGATTGTGGGAATATGAGGGTAGATGGGGCACTGTGGAGGCCAGGGGTGTCAGATCCCCTGAGGTAGAGCTTTGGGAGCACTGTGGAGGCCAGAGGTATCAGATCCCCTGAGGTAGAGCTTTGGGAGCTGCCCAACACAGGTTTTGGAAATTGAATTTGTTTCTTCTGCGAAGCAATAAGTGTTCTTAAAAAAAAAAAGTGCCTTTTATTATTTTCAGTAATGTATTAATTTATAGACAAGGGTGTGTGCATGTGTGTACAGGCGCCCACAGAGGCCAAATATTCCTGGAGCTGGAGTTACAGGCTTTTGTGAGCCACCTGATGTGGGTGTTGAGAACTGAACTCAGGTCCTCTGCAAGAGCAGCAAGTGCTCTTCACCCCAGAGCCATCTCTCCGGTGACCAGCAGTGAGTGTTCTTAACCACAGAACCATCTCTTTAGCCCCTAGCTGAATATTTTTCAAATCAGTGTTTCAAATTGTCTACATGGAAAAAGGCAGACTGTGAAATTATATGTACATGTTACATGCAACTATAAAAATGTAGATGCAGTCAACAAGGGCTGGAGGAATCTGTACGGCAAATAGTTACTAAGTGAATGGGGGTTTGGGAAACGTTAGTTTTGAAAGGGTTGCTGAGACCTGAACTCAGGGTTTCATAATCCATCTATATTCTCGACCACTGAACTACACTCTCAGATTCCCAACAATATTTCTAAACAAAATTTGGGCTATCTGGATTTTGAGATCTGGCTTTAGCAATCCTTCCCAGAATATTCATTATTCTGATTATGAAACCATCAGTCTCCCCTGAAACACAAATGTCCTTGAATCCTTCTTGTCTTTTTTGCCCATTTTTCGTGTTTATACATGTGTGCATGTGTGTGTTTGTGATGTGTAGATGCACACGGAAGCGTATGTGTGCCTATGTGTGGGGGACTGAGGTTGACGTTAGGAGTTCTCTTCGATCGTGCTTCTGCAGCAAGGCCTCTCAGTCAAACCCAGAGCTTGCCGATATGGCTAGC
>LOEQ01000676.1:379354-391071 GCA_001685075.1 Bramus lutescens | reverse complement strand
AAATCACACAGAGATCTCTATAAGTTATAAAGCTGATTGGCCCATTAGGTCTGGCTACTTATTAGCTCTTGTAGCTTAAAGTAACCCATTGTTCTAATCTATGTTAGCCATGTGGCTCAGTACCTTTTTCAGTAGGGTAGATTACATCCTGCCACTTTGGTGATCTGGGCAGGAGTGGTGGGAATCAGCTTTCTCCTTCCCAGAATTCTCCTGTTCTCATTGCATCATTTCTACTTCCTGTCTGGTTTTCCCACCTATACTTCCTGCCTGGCCAATCAGCATTTATTTAAAACATGATTGACAGATTACAGACAATTATCCCACAGTCTCTGTGGATCAAGGTTCTGCAAGTGCATGGCCTAGGGTGGGGTGGCAGAGACTGAACTAGGAAGAGACCTATGGAAGGAACATCTGATCCCTGCACTCAACTGGGGGTAAGGTATCTTCATGTGGGGATGGCCTGGCACAGAGGTCAGGCTGAGGAGGGTAGTGGCAGCCAAAGGGATAATCAAGTAAAAAGATGTATTAGGGATGACTGTAGCCAGATTTTTCAGCATAGGAAAATGGAGTCGGATATGAAAAGAACTAGAAAAAAACAATGCACTGTTGGGCCCAAAGTAGCCTCCACTGTGAAGCCATGGGAAGCAATGTGTTGATGACACCTCTTTGTACGGTATGCACGAGTGACGTCTTCATGCACGTGTTACCTATTCTCCATCCAGGAGTCCAAGAGTTACGGATGGAAGCTGCAACCGTCAGCTCTGAAGAGATCTTGGCTTCCAAGTACTGTTTGTCACTTGAGAGGAACAAGGGCTTCTTGACTAGGTGCCAAATTTAGCCAAAAATAATAAATAGCAAAATAGCAAACATTCCTTACATATAAACTTATTGTACTGCACATATCTATACCAAATATTTATTCATTATTCATCTGAAATTCAAATTTATTGGATTGTCCTGTAATTTGCTTGGCAACATACTCCTTGGAGAAATGACTGATTCCATCACTGGGAAAAGGAAAGTACAAGATGAGCCTGGAACATTTTGCTGTGCTTTAAAGGCAATAATATTCAGAGCTGGTGAGATGGCTCAGCAGGTAAAGGCAAGCATGCTGTAAAGCCTGGTGTCCTGAGTTCAATCGCTGGGACCTACATGGTGGAAGGAGAATCAGCTTCTGCAAATATTCCTCCAGACTGTACACATACTTTAACATTCATCCATACAGTGTAAAAATGTAAACTCCATACAGTAAAAAGGAGGCTGGAGAAGACGGCTTGGTGGTTGAGGCTCTTATAGAGGACTAGAGTTTGGATCCCAGTGCCCGTATGAGGTGGTTCAATACCACCTGCAGTTTCAGCTCTGGGTGACTCAGTCCCTCTTCTGGACTCTTAGGACTCAATGCATGCCTGTAAATTATCCCCCCCCTAAACTTGTACACATAATTGAAAAAAGTCTTTAATAAGTGTAAAAAAAATTTGGAGAATAATGGTCCAAAATGATAGAACTCATGTTACATGGATTCTGCTAGGTAAATATGGGTCAATTTGAGCATCAAACCAATCACTAATACTAATAGGTCATGGCCCACTGAGCAAAATAAAAGATGATAACCCATGCTAGTAAAATGAAAAGAGTGAAAGTTTGATCATATGAGCAGAGAGGTAAAATGTTTGCTTAAAAGTTAGTTACTAATTTCCCGTAAAAAATCCAGCGGCTTCACTCTGGAGTCACTTCCTTGTGAAGAAGGCTGGCAGGTGCCATTTCAGTCAAGGGACTGAAATCAATGCCACCAGTGCTAGGAGGAATTAAAATTGTCACCTGACGCAGAGGGAATGTGGTGTTATTTTGATGATGCATTTGCTAGACACAAGCAGGTTAAAGCTGAGGAATATTTAACAAAATTGTTAGTTGTCATCTTGAAAAGATCAAGGTCATGAAAGCCAAAGATTTTTTAGATGGGAGAGTCAAAAGATGGTGCAATTAAATACAACCCATTCTGAAGTCCTTGTAGAAGGTGTACAATGATATGGGGAGAACTACTGAATTTAGGGAGGTCTTAGGATTATACTAGCAAGACTTTGATTGTTAATTGTGATTATTAGTGGGAATGCCATACATAGATCCCTTTAAGCATTAGGAGCAAGAAGATATATGGCTGACAACTTATTCCTAAACTGTTCAAGATAAAGCTGTCTTGCAAAAATACTTTTTGTTTGAAAAGGAAGATATAAAGTCTTTTACTTGAGTCTAAAAAAAGTCTTAAAATGCAGTATAAAAGTGTTTTTCAATAACAATACAAAAGACTAAAAGTCTGGAGACCACAAACCCATTTATTGAAAGATGATCCTAAAACTAAAACTTCACTTTCTAACTACAGGAAAAAAAGAGCAGCTTCTCCAATGACCTGTTTGTGTAAAGCACAGGAAGAAAGCTGCTCTCTAGAACAAAAGCATTTCTAGGGGTAGACAACAGTATTTCATCTCTAGGGGAGATCTTGGCCCTTTGTGTGTCTGGTAATTTTCTAGCCATCTCTCTACTTTTACATTTTCCTCATTTATAGGCCTCCAGTCTCTGGGCAATAGTGCCCAGCCAAAACTTTTCTTAACTGTATTAAGAACAGGGCATTACCTCAAGACATCATGCCAATGAGGTCTAAATGGAAGTGTTCTGGAAACACTGGGGAAAGAATCAAAATGGATGTGACTTTTTTGTATTAGCAGCCTTATGTTACTTGCCAATTAGATGATAAATGTCAACAGGAAACAAATGCCAAAGGAAGAGAGAGAGCCTGGGTTTAGGTTTGCATGTGAAATGCTGCCCCTGCCTCCTCAGGCTCCTGTGCTCGAACACTGGGTCCCCAGCTGGCGGTGCTGTATTTGGGATGTTAAAGACTTTAAGGAGGTGACGCCCGGCTACCCTGAGGTGGGTCAGGGCTTTGAAGGTGTACTTGGTTCTAGTCAAGTTCTTGAGTGTCCTATCAAAATGCAAACAAGCCACACTGGGAGCTTCTGTTGCTAAGGGAAGTTCCCAACTATTGTGTCTTCCTTGCCACCATTCTTCCCTTTCTGTGTTTCTTTCTGGTGTATGGCTACATTGAGGAGAGAAGAAACAGACACACCTGGGTACCCTATGGCGTCAGTGAGCATCTGCATCAGTTTTGGACTCCCTGTCAGCCAACGTCCCCTCCTCCTCTTCCCCCTCCTCCTCTTCTATTTTTAAGTTTCACTATATAGTCCAGGGTGGCCGTCACCTCCTCATCCTCAGGCTTCCAACTCCCGAATGCTGGGATTACAGGACTGCCTAACAATTCCCTCCTCGGGCTGAACCTGTAGGAAGAGAAACAATAACCTTCAATATATTTATGGCAGTTGTGTAATTTACACCATCCATTACTCCCAAGTTTGGTGGGCTGTGTGCATGTGTATATGAGAACAGGAGAGTTGGGAATTGTTACTTAATACACTGAAAGGAATCTGTGTTTCAGACTGCTTTGGGGAGATTTGAGGAGAACCTGAGGGTCAGAGCAACAAATGTGTCTTCTGAAGGAGATACAATGAGATACAATTGCGGAGAGATTCCCTAAACTAGCAGTTGGCCAACAGTTATAGGGAAACTGTATCTGATGTGGACCCCCTCCCCCACTCATTTGTGTTGGTGTGTGTACATGGGTGTTGCGTCCCAAGGTTGACATGAGTCTGCTTTGATGGCTCTTCACCTTCATGGAGTGAACGCAGTGCTTGGCCAATAAGGCTAGTTCAGCTGGTTGGCTTGGTCCAGGAATCCGCGCTCCATCTTTTGAGCGTTAGAACTGCAGGTGGGTGGCCGTACTGACATGACATTCTCACGTAGGTTTTTGGGAATTTAAACTCTGCACAGCAAATGTTTTAGTCACTGAACCACCTATCTCCCAGATTCTGATGCAGATTTACAAGATGTTTCCTAAGTTCTAAGTAGGTTCTTCTCCTAACTGCCATTCTTACCTCCAAACCTGAAAGGCAGGCAGCTGGGTAGAACAATCTTTGGTTATGAAGCGAAAGAACAGTAGTGTCTGGCTCATGTGCCAGTGTTGGAACAGTTTGAGGATGCCAGCCATGGTACAGACAGCTGGCATTGAACTTCTCATGTGAATTCCTTCATGTAAAATAGTAGGCCATGACTTTTATTTGGCTAGAGAGGGAGATGCTAACCCTGGAGTGCCCAAACAGTACATCTTTGAAATGGAAACCTGTTTGTTGAAAAGCGAACCTTCTGCCAGCACCTTCCTGAAAGAGAGCTGACCTAACGTAGCATCTGTTATAGAAGAGCCAACCATTTTAGGGTTTTTAAAGACAGGGTCTCACTATGAAACCCAGGCTGGCATCCAACTCTGGATTCTACAGCCTTGCCTCCCGAGTCTTGTTTTACAAGTTCTTTTATCGTTTAGGTTACAATTCCAAACTCATGGTTCTGTAACCTAGCATCACCAAAGTGGGTAGCATTGTCCTATCAGGTCACAACGCGGACGCAGCACAGCCTCACTAGGTTAGAGCACACACTTGATTTATGTCTGGATGTGCAAGTGCAAGAAAGAGATCACTGTCTAAGCTCAAGGGTAGCACCCCAGCAAGCAGTGGTAGAGGCCAGTTCCTGCTGACAGATGGCGCACTACCTGAATGTCTTCTGTTTCTGCCATTACAGGCAGGAAGAAATCACCAACTATTTCATGAGAAGACTTAGGGATGAAGTTCTTCGTGATACGGTATTACTTCAGCCCACATCTTATCTGCAAGGCTAACTGCACATGGCCCAGTCTAACTGCAAAGGAGGCTAGGAAATGCAGGCTCTTCGCATACTTTCTGAGACTTCTGAAAATTAGGTGATAAAGTGTTGATAAAAGCTATTTCCTTTCCTTTCCTACGATCAGGTAGGTACAGTAACTCAATGTGATGATGCAGCAGAGGCAGATGGTGGTGGTGGGCTGCAGTGGTAAGCTCCTAGGCAGAGGGTAAAGGGGCACTGTCAAAGGGAATCTGTTGTAGATTTTGTTCTGGTCACCTAAAAGGCGCACAGAGAATAAGAGCTATGGAGTTACTGGATGCTCTTTGAGAGGGTCCTAGGAAGGTCAGTTCAAGGACAGAGGAAGAAGTATTGAGGTGTGCCTGGAAGAACGATCTAGGTCTTCCAGGGAAAGCATGTTGGAAAGAGGTTGAAGGAAGCAGTGCCCAAGAGATACACAGATTCCTTTCGGAGACTAGGGGTGCTCAGTAATTCAGCGGCTCTTTTCAACAGACATCTAAAGCTGCTTTAATACCATTTAAAGCCAAGATTTAAATGAGCCTTTAACCCTTTTAAATGATTATTTAAATCAAAAATAAGTGCAAATCTACTGAAGAAAACAGATAATCTTTCACCGAAAACTCAAAGTGCTCAATAGACTAGAACGGCAGGCTGGAGAAAAGGGTGAGAAGGCTGAAGGTAATTCTCCTTATCAGCGGAGGGAGAGCTTGAGCTTCTCCGAGAAGACACAACTGAAGAATGCTTTGTGTGAAACTTGACTGGAGCCAGGATGGGTGGTAAGCCATGGGAAATAATGTTAGGACAGGAAAAATTAATTATGAACTGAAGTGAGACAATTTTTTTTGTTACTTTTCTTAGGGAGGATCAAAGATTAAGGTTAGGTACAGGTGCATCCTCTTCCTGAGCACTTCCTGCTAAAGTACTTCAAGACCTGAACTGTCAGAATGCCTGCAAACACAGCAGAGTGGTAATTACTGTACTAGGTGGACAGTGTATGAAGACATATTACCCTGCTCTTTGCAGTTTTAGAAATTAGCATAAACTTCAAAATTAACAAATAAACGTTTCTACTAAATCTTTGCTTGTCAAGAGAACAAAAGCTATGTCATTTACTCAGAGAACACATCAGAGATTGCTGATCAACAAGTTTTGTTTTTGAGACAGGGTTTCTCTGTGTAACTCTGGCTGTCCTGAACCTCACTTCATAGATCAGGCTGGTCTCAAACTCAGAGATCTATCTGCCTGCCTCTGCCTCCCAAGTGTGGCTTAATCAACAGTTTTATAAGGTAGTAGTTACGGTCAGCTATTCAGCCTGTCACATTCTAAGCATTAGGCTATAAACTCCACAAATGGAGGGGTGAATTAAAATTCACTTTGCGCGCGCGTGTGTGTGTGCACGCTCAGACGTTAGAGAGAGTAGCTTGTGGCTGTTCTCTCCTTCCACTGTGTGGGTTGCCGGGACTGAGGTCAGGCTGACAGGGTTGGTAGCAGGCATCTCTATCAGAGAAGTCATCTCCTTGGCCCATTTTTCTCTCATTGCATTTTACCCTCCTGCACTTTGCCAACTGCTACGAAGCAGAGAGAAATGTGACTTTGTCAAGTGAATGGCGATGCAAATGTGAATGTTCTGTGTACTCTCTTCTACTTTCCACAAATCGTGGCAATCTGGAGGTAAAAACAAGTATGCACTAGTAATATTTGCACAAGTACTCTTACAACTTTCTGTAAATTCAGTATTTAAGTTCTGAATCACAAACTAGATGTTCTAAAGCCTTTGTGCCACGAAGTTAAGTAAAAGCTAAGTAACCTATCTTAATATTTTTTATACATTTACTAAGGCAGTTTTACTCAACATTTTAAAAGCAGTGGCTGGATTTTGTTACATATTTCGTGACGAGGTAAAACCAAGTGGTTATACTCTGAATGAGATGCCTCCGAGGTTTTAATTTTTAAGGCTGATTATGAATAAGTACAAATGATTCAGTTATTTTACTGCGCTAAAAATGGAAACCAGTGACCATCTATCACTTACTTTTCAGAATTAAGTTCTCTTGCGAACCCAAATGAGAAAAGCCACCCAGAGAATGCTATCAGTCTGCAGGCTCCCTGGGTGGATTTCTCCAGCACCTGCGACAGCAATGCCAGATTATTAGAGGCTTTATCACCAAATCAGCTTTCTGTGTCCTTCTTTCTTTTTGACAATTTCTTTGCACATGTATCAGGGAATATAGTGGACGGGTTCTAAGGGGAAAAAACATTTCATTTTTAAAGCAAGTTTCTTATTAATCTATTTTAAGCTTATAAATCTTAAAAATGCCACACATGTAAAAAGTAATCTCATGCTTTTACTGATTACACTCCCATCCCATTATTTTATTCTCTTCCTCGACTGTCCTCCTTCCCGGGAGTCCTCCTAGCCTTTCCCTGATCCCTAAACACTTAGGTCAGAAGGAAACTTGCTCAACTCAGGGCTTTGCTACATGGGACTGAACAATATTCTATAGATCTGGGAATCAGTTTGCCCTATTCCTACAGAAGACTGAGTCACTGTGATAGAATGGCCTTTTTTGAAGACTCGGGGTGGAGCTAGCTTTCCTATTTACTTGCTTTCCTGATTCTGGGTAAATCACTTCATTTCTCAAGGCCCCAGCTTCCTCCAGCTTTAAAATATCAGAGTCTTAACAAAGAGCTAAGAAATAAGTTGAATATTGGGTGGTATGTCACAGTACACGTGGAATTGATGAATGAAATTATAAAAATAATTCCATATATTTTAGTAGGGACTGTAAGTGGAAAGAATGAGCCATTGTGACTTTTATAAAATTTACTAACCAAGGAAATGAAAATACAAAAGATCTGGTAGAAAACTATTTCTTCTAAGTGTCTGAGAAAAATATAAAGGAACAAGAGATATTTCACTCACAGCTTTGAGAGTAAACAATGAACTGAGGAAAACTATAACTAAGATGTTAATGCTTTTAAAAAACAATTTTTCAAATGCTTATTTATTACGTATACACAGTTTTGCCTGCAGGCCAGAAGAGAGCACCATTATGGATGGCTGTGAGCCACATTGTGGTTGCTAGGAATTGAACTCATGACCTCTGGAAAAGCAGCCAGTGCTCTGAGCCATCTCTCCAGCCCCCAAGACAGTAACTTTTAATAGCTGAAAAAAAACCATTGTTTTGGAAGGAATATATGATGTATGTATGTATATACGTGTATCCTACTTTAAAGCTTATGGTCAATTTATAGAGTCATTAGGAAAGACAATTCTTATTTTAGAAAGAATCTGTCCCCACCTCTCCCCCCAAAATTGAGGCCAGCCTGGTCTACAGAGTGAGTTGCAGGAGAGCCAGGGAAACCCTGTCCTGAAACCCCCCCAAACAAACAAGAATCTGCCCCAAATATAACATTTGGTGGCATTACTGTACTTGGTATTCAAATACGAACTACAAAGACACTAGAATTTGGGCATGTCAGAGGTTTCACGTCAGAAAAACAAAGAACCCAACTGTTATCACTACAGTTGTGACAGCTATTCTTTGGTGTCAACGTGCCTAGATTAACTAAGTAATTAAATTAACTAATTAGCTCAAGCAGCTGGGCACACCTGTATGGGATTTCTCCTTAATTCAATCATTTGAAGTGCTAGCCTGGACCCTCAATTACTTCTCTAGACCAGACCCCAACATAAACTATCTCTCTCTGGACCGGTGTGCAGATGCGGAAATAAAGACACAACTCACATGGCTTTATCAGGAGGGAGATTCTCAGTGGTCCCTCATGAAGTCCTGAGTTCACATCCTGAAGAATTCCTCTCGTTTATTCTCTAAACAGTGTTCATACCAAAACTTAACTGAGATGGAAATACATTAGCATTCTGTTTCCTAGGTAACTGGGTGAATGGCTTTTTTTTTTTTTTTCCGTGTCCACATCTACCTTTCTGCTCTGTATGCTAGCTGTCATGTAGGCTTGAATTAACATCTCTATCAGGCATCCTCCAAATTATAAAGGAGCAACACCCTGACCTTCTGTTAGGCTGTGATGGCCTCTCTGGTAGGCTACGTGACCACCTCAGGTGGNGGGGCTTATGGCTTCAGAGCCTGGCTGCCACACCATATAGAAATATGGGCCTACAGCGAAGACCCACTTTTAATCCAGATCTTCTAAAGAGGAAAGAAAGATCCACCTTAATCTGGGCTACACCTTCCACTGGCAGCCTATATGAAGGACATGGAAGAAGGAAGCTTGCCCTCTTTGCCTGCTTGCTCTCAATCTCACCGACAAGTTCATTCCTTCACTGGCATTAGAGCCAACTTCTAGGCATATACTGAAAACCAGCTGAGGCATTCATCCTCACAGACTGAACAACAGCTGGATGCTTGGCCCTTTCTTGGTAGACAGCTATTGTTGGGACTAGCTGGACCACAGCCTGTAAACCATTCCAACAAATCCCCTTCCTATAATTCTGTTCTGAGAGAGAACCCCGACTAATACAAAAGTGGGCACAGGAAGCTAAAACTGAAATTAGAGATCTTCACACTGACCAGGATGAGAAAACTGAGGTTTTGTCAGGAGTTGTGAGGTGTGGAGTAATGGCGCTCACATGTAGCTAAATGTGACTGTATCATGTTAGAAGAGTGAGTGACATTATTTATTCATGTTTATATATACACTCTCAAGTACAGATTACACAGAAACTGACGTAGATGAGATAGAATACATATTTAAGGAATTATTTGCAATAGCATTTATAGCAGCCTTAAACTGAACTCAGACTTCCATCAAAACAAAACGGCTAAACAAACTGTTACATATCATTACAATGGAGAATTGTATATGCAGCAATTAAAAAAAACAAATTATAGCTATATGAACAGCCTGAACAAGATATGGATTACAGCACAGTTGAGCAAATACGGTAAACAAAACAGATTACATACTATCTCATTTATATACCATTCATAAGAGAGGGGAAAACTAAACAATGTAACACTTGGGGATGAACACCTGTGATAAAACAATAAAGAAAAGCAAGGAAATGATTACCACAAAGGTCTGAATAATAGTAACTTCCAGGAGGGAAAGTTGTGTTTAGAAAGGTCATTAGTGGCTTTTGAAGGATTAGCAAAACTCCATTGATTGGCCTGGATGACTGCTTACAGGGTAGTTTCTTTGATAATTACTCATAGCACACAACTGGCCTATATATGTTTAAAGTCCATTTCACAAAAAGGTTTAAAATGAACTGATATACTATACTGGCATTTTTAAGAATTTTGTCAGATAAACTAGGTTATGAAATCTTTGACTGTAGAAACCACTGACGTGGGATAATAAAACATCGATTAGTTTCCCATACAAGTCCACTTTCAAGGGAGAAGTTATGAAACCTCTACAGAAAGCCCTTTGTCATACTTTAACCCAGCATGCAGATCTTTATGATAGACTGGTGAGCCAGGAAGAGAACCCTGCTAGCTGAAATACGTTTTTGGTCTTGATTTACGTGTTGGGAAATCTGATTTAACTGATGCATTTATCCTCTTGATGAACAGGCAGCATGTGGAGCTGCGAGGATATTGAACCAGCTGGAGATATAAGAATCCCTCCACCTCCAGCAACTGTATAGCAGCTCTGTCCTTCTGTTAACAGGAAGGGAGGGGAGGGGTACGGATCTTATTCCGTAAGTTTAGTGGAGCCACTATTCCTAAGGAGGTGGCTCTTCTGAGAGCCGTTCTGTCCTCCGGGATGAGGTTCGGAAGTGGAACCTTCGGCAACGAAACAGATAGGGCCTCTGACCACTGCGTGGTGCACAATTTCCTGGAAGCATTCTCATTTGTAGAGCTCTGATGTTTGTACTCTTTCCATTCAGAGTCCACAACTCTTCTAAACCTATAATGTATTTCTTTAATTTCTGCTGTCGCTACGTTCAGCTATTGCTTATTGATCGGATTTTCTGTGAGTCTTAGTTGGACATGGCAGGCGAATGGAACATGTTTGTAGACCGTCAAACCCAGCGCACGGAGGGTGAGATATTTGACTCCTGGGATTTTAGGTAGAGTACATACATCGGGTCCTGGCACAACTTGTGAGTTTGTCCTTACCTTTGTGGCATCCTCCTCCCTCATTTACTCACGTTNTTGCAGCCTTCGAACAAAAATGAACCCCTGATTTATCACTGTAGACATTTCCTAGATCTAGTGTTTGCATGCGGTGGTGGCAGCAGTGGCAAACCCTGGGCTTTCCAAATATGTGGATAGTGTATTTAGTCCAGTCTCCCCAAGTAAGGCTGAAAGACGTAAAGTGCTTATGATATCCATCACTACTGCTTCCAGAGGAGGGACAGGGTGTCGGGATCCAGCCACACAACTGTGGAATTTGTTTCCCTTCATCTTTGCTGCTTCTTTCATCTCATTCTCACTTCACTAACAAGGGCAGGTTCAAGACAGATTGCTGAGATTGTGGTCTTTTTATTTTGAAAATTCTTTTACTAGAGAACCACAACTTAAATTTCACTAGTTTTTCCTAAAACTTATTTCCTAGAACTGAATCTGTAGGACAAACAGCTCAATCTATTTATTAATAACAGAAGGGGGGGAGAGAGGGGGAGGGATAGACGGAGAGAGAACGCGCGCGCAGAGGGCACACTTCGATTTAAGTCTCGAGACGCGGGCCAAAAAAATTTGAAGATAGTAAGAGGCACTATGATGAACAAGATAAGCGCTCCAGAAAAAAATCCAAGAGACAAGCAAGAATGACTCTTAAAAGTCATTCTTTTAAGACTACATCGCCCCTTGAGATCGTAGGAATCCCCTCTATAATATCCCACAGTTGGTTCGCTTTGGGCCCTCTGCTCCCCAACCCCGCCTTTCCGCCTCCTTTCCGACCCACAAAAGCCTCAAGTTGCGACTCCCTCCGTGAAGCCGTATCCCTTTCCT
>LOEQ01000676.1:349418-377906 GCA_001685075.1 Bramus lutescens | reverse complement strand
CCTCCTCTACCCCGGCAGCGCGGAAGAGACACGGGTGGTTGCCTGGTGGAGCGACGCTAGCACCGCTTCTTCCTCAGTTCCGCGCCTGAGCCTTTCGCAGCTGCCGCCTCAGCCCGAAGGAGGAAGGGAGCCAGCCCACATTGTCAGCGCCACCGCTCGCCTCTGAAGCGTGAGTGGACTCGGGGGAGGGGGACATTCTAGAGTGGCAAGTGGGAACCGGTGGGTGCTTGATGCTGGAGTTTGGCTGTTTCTCGGGAGGGTCAGCAGTCGAGACGTGCCCTTCCTGCTGGGGGGAGAGGCCTCAGTTTGCATGAGTGATGGGGTTTCACTTAGAGGAGCTGTGTCTCCAGAGTGGGCGTTTGCACCTCTCTGCACTCTGACTGGTAAGGGAAATCGAGAAAGCCCATGGACAGGTCTGTCCTGTACATTTTCCTGGCTACCGGTTGTGATCCAGCATAGTGGTTTTTGTTTCAGGGAAACTCCCATGGAATCCCACGTGGAAATCACTTGAATCAAGTCTTTAAAATTTCTTTCTGAACTGTTGTTTTGAAGTTGTCCTTGAGAGGAAGACCACTTTTCATTCTAGTTCACACGGGAGTTTGGTGCCCCCGACACCTTATTTCCCCAGTCCAGAGATTGCACTGTGTGAGGAGGACCAGCACGTTGCAGTAGGTCAGGAGAGTCCGCGTCCCTAGGATGCAGAACTCATGGACACTGAATTCGGGGAGAGCCCTCAATGCAGCACCATTTTCTGAAAGTTCCAGCTCTTCTTCCCTAATACTCTTTTCTCTTTTGCTGTCACATAGCTTCTGTGATAGCACATTTTTACCAGGAACTGGAAGGCCATGCCTAAGGGTTTTCTTACTTGGCTCCAGTTGTCATTTTAGGAGAAACTTCTTACTCTTTCACGAAAGTATTTCAGGTATTTTAAGAGTGCTTAGAGATACAGAAAAGTAATGTTTCACATATATAAGGCCAAACTGAGTACCGTAAGCATTAAAACATACCGTGGGATCTCGTGTAGCGAGGAGCATAGGTAGTGTAAGACTGAGAATTCTGGTCCATTCAGACCACTGAATGTGGGCAGAGTCAGATGCTCTGTAGAGATGAATGGGAACCTGGGCCCATCCATCCTAATTTCTCCATCTAGGATCAGATTAAATCTGACAGTTTCTCACATTTCACGGTGGTTGGGCCCTGTTATCCCCCTCTTTAAAGTAATTAGCCTGAAAGCTTATTAGTTTCTACATTGTGTAACAATTCATTTACCTTCGGCCTCCTCAGACTCCTGAGATGTAGTTTAAGGAGTGCTAAAACTACCATGGGTTGTTTTCTTGCTGTCATAGACTTGGGTTTTCTCTTCTGTCACCTGTCTCAACTTTTTAAACTTAGGGTACTTTTAGTTTTTTTTTCCCTCCATTTCTTTGATCACTTTGCCCTCTTTTGGATCTTCCGGCGTTTTTGTTTTTCCTTATGCTTTGTTTTTCTTATGTTTTCATAAGACACTGTAAATTCTACTTAGTGTAAGTGGGAATTGGCATGAAAATATTCTTACCAATGACAGAGGCAATCCAATATAAATGTCATAAAACTGTAGATGTCCCAGTGGATAAAGCGGCTTTCTGCCTAAGTCTGAGGACTTGAGTCTGATTCAGAGAACCAAAGGTGAGAGGAGAAAACCGACTCTACAGAGCTGTTCTCTGCCTTGTGTCACTAGCACACGCGTGGCTTGTGTCACTAGCACACGCATGGCGGTTGTGGTGGTAGTGGTACTACTAGTAGTAAAATTAAACAGATATTTTTAAAAATGTGAGAAGGGGGAATGTATTACCATCGTTACTCTTAAGATCACTGTTCGCCAGTGACTGTCATTGCATGTTTCATTAGGGAAATGTTGATTTTGGACTACCCAGGAATAATCAGAGTCTCCTAGCCAAATCTTGGAAGGGTTCCTTCAGGAAGAAAAGAACATATACAGACAAAATATTAAAGACCCAGAGTCAGAACATGTAAAGGGTGAGGTCTAATTAGGAAGTTAGCTTGGTGGGAACCCTGCTTACTGATGGAGGGTCTCAATGGGGGTTAGGATCAGTGTATGCTTGTAAAGATGCATGGTTACAGTTCATAAAAGCTTTTGAAAACCGCTCCAGAGAGGGTTGTTTCAAGTGATTGGGAGAAATTATATTTTAGCACAAAGACTTTATGCTGACTTTAGGATTTTGTTTCTCTAGGAAACCAACATTTTTACACTATGGGGGCTGCACAGAAGGAGGCGTGAAAAAGGAAATGCTTTGGATGTTTTTTAGCTTTATGCTATGAGTTTCTCATGAGCAAGAATTCAGAAATGGGCAGCAGCAGACTTTGCTTTTGGGGTTAAGAGCTGAATATCCATACAGTTCTTGTGTTGGCTTATTCTGTTTTTATCCCCCCTTACTCTTTCTCACTTACTCTTTGTTTTTTGACTCCCTTGTCCCAGGCTGACCTTGAATTTGCTGTATAGTTGAGGATGACCTCTAACTTCTAATCTTCCTGATCCTGCCTTGACTTCCTGAATGCTAAACTTACTGATGTGTGCCACCATTTCTGGTTTATGTAGTGTCGGGAACGGAACCTACGGCTTAGTGCATTTTAGCAGGTACTTTGCCCGCTGAGCTGCATCCACAGGACCCTGCCCCACGTAGCTTTCAAGACTGAAAAGTAGTTTGGGTACTATGCGGCAGTGTGGGTAGAGATAGATGAGCATCGGTCTTAAAGCCTTAAGGTTTCTGAGATTAGTAATACTGAATGAAGAGCTGAAAAATAAGTTTAAGTTTTGGGGATGGGTCAGATTTTGTTAGCTTAGGCACAGGCATAAGTGAGCGAAAATGGCAGCTGAAAAGTTGAGCAGTCTTAAAACCTAGTTGCCAACTCAGTCTTGGGATATAATTCTGTCTCAGAAACAGTATTTCAATAGCGTGTTTAGATCCTGAGATATTTGTTCAGAAAACAGGACTTTGTTAGGGAACTTATACATAAAATGAAATATTAGTTGCTCCAAACTCAGTCAGGTGTTTGATACTTTCTCGTATTATTATAATCTTGGTGTGTAGTCCTGACTGTCCTCTGCCTCCTTAGGTGATCTAGGGGTGAAAAGTGTGCACCACCACAGCTCAGCCTGGTCTTCATACTGAGAAGTGGGGCTGAAACTTGCTGAAAGCCAAGACTGTTTCCTTAGCTCTCACATTCAGGGGTGTGCAGCTTGTGTCCATACAGTGGAGGGATATCCTGTGTTGGCACAGAAGTGTTAGGGGTACTTCAGAATGTTCAGGCATCTTTATGGTTACCGTTTGGTGTTGGCTTTGACAAGGATAAAAGATAGGGAGTAGAAATACATAATCATCTTTCTATTCCTTAGTTTGAATTCAGTGCCTTCCAAAGCTATTTTGGCTTCTTAAGAGAATGTCCAGTTGGCAGAAATCCAGGAATCGATATTTTTAAGCAAGGAGGTAGGTCTACCCTGATGTTAGGGTGAGGAGACAGGGATTGGAATATCCGCTATATAGTTTTATATATATATNATACACACACACACACACACACACATACTTTTCCCATTTCTTACATGGGCAAAGATATGCTTAAGTGTTTTTAAAAGGCAACCGTTTAGCATTAACATGATTTACTAATATGGTAGGACTCCATTGTGGGGAATGACAACATCTATATTCTTTGTTGTGGCAGTTTTGCTATTAATAAGAGAACCTTGAGGGTTTGTATCTATGTGTATCTTAGTACCAGAGGGCTCCAGAGTGTGTGTGGCCTAGCAGCAGCTCATTTAAATATACTTTGAAGATGATTCTTGGAGAAGGCTTGTGGGACATAAGAGGGGTTGGCAACCTTTCTGTGTGGGTCAGCGTACTCTGTCACAACTTGTAGCGCTGTGCCCACCATGTGAAAGCAGCCGTAGGTGATAATGGACTGAGCTATAACTGCTCCAATGGGATCTCGTGCAGAAAAACAAGAAGTTGATGAGGTTGGGTCTGTGTGCTGAAGTCTGTAATCCCTAAATCTACCAGCATGTAAAGTGAGCTACATTAAATTACAAAGCCAGATTGGCTATTTTATGTGGATTCTGTTTCCAGACTATGTGATCCTCTGGGCTGCTTTGTAATGATTTGCCTTCATAGTGCTGAGAAGTATGGACTAAGAAGCAGGCACGATTCTGTCTAAATGGATCTAAAAAGACGAGAACCACGTTTAAAGATGCCATAGTTGACATCTTAGTTGCTTTTTTATTTCTGTGACACAGCTTCATGACCCAGACAACACACACACACACACACACACACACACACACACATATCATTTAATTTTGCTTACAGTTTCAGAGGGTGAGTCTGTGACCATCATGGTGGGTGAGCATGCAGCAGGCAGCCAGTGACACTGGAGAAGAAGCGAGAGTTCACGTATGACCCACAAGCACGAGAGAAACTCCAAGTCCACCCAGTGATAAACTTTCTTCAACGAGGCCCCACCTCCTAGTCTTTCCAAAACAGTTTTTACCAACTGGAGACCAGTCATTCAAATATGAGCCTATGGGTCGTTCTCGTTCAAATCTCCACAGCTGAAACAGAGGAAATACTCGTTTTGTATTACAGCTAAAAGAATTTGTGAAGGAGTAAGTTCCCCACCCCCCTTACTTGTGATTTGAACTTGGAAGCATGATGCATGCTAATCAGGCATTCTACCACTGAACTACATCCCCCAGTGGTAGAAGCTTACTTTTGAAACAGAAAATAAATTGTAAAGCATTTGCTTTTAATGTGAAATTAAAAGCATTCAAATTGTTTTAAATCAGACAAAGATGTCAAGTAAGATTCTAAGAGATGTTAAGGTTTAATGCATCCACCTCTTGAAGTCATGATCTCATTACTAAATCAGTATAAAGAATTTAGTCCAGACAGGCCATGGTGGTCCACACCTTTAGTTCCAGCACTCCAGACGCAGAGGCAGGCAGATCTCTATGAATTCAAGGCTCGCCTTGTCTACAGAGTGATTTCCAGGACTGCCAGGGCTACACAGAAAGAAACCCTGTCTTGAAGAGGCAAAAAGGGGGAAAAAGTTTAGTTCAAAATTTTTTCCATTTTGTTTTTTAAGTGTTGTTATATCATAAATCACTTAAGTAATTTGAATGTATATTCTAAAGAACATTGCTATCTTTAAGAGTAAATATATTGCAAATGTATTGTCTACAAAGGACTAGCTATTCACTTAGTGCAAGTTTTAATGTTACAGCTAATGTTTTCTGTTTGCTTGTTTGTTGATTCGTTTTTGATTTTTCCTAGACAGGGTCTTGCTATGTAGGCTGTCCTGGAACTCTGTTGACCAGGTTGGCCTCAGCGCTCACAGAGATCCACTTGCCTCTGCCTCTGGAGTGCTGGGATTAAAGGCATGCATCCCCTCACCTGGCTACAACTAACGCTAAAACACTGTTTCCTATGTCAGCAAACACTAATACCTGTGTTAGATGATAGTATATTTTCCTGGTCTTAACCAATTTTGTTTCCTGATCTCTTTTTTTGTACAATTGTGATTCCTTTTCAGTTAGTTTCAAAGCTTTATCTACTATAGTGATACCTCTGTATCATAGGAACCCTGCAGATATCAGAACCTGGGGATGTTTAAGCCTCTTACATAAAAAATATTTAAAGGGCCCAGTGAGGTGGCTTGCCACCATGCCTGAGGACCTGAGTTTCTTCCGTAGAACCAACGTGTCTCAAAAGTTGTCCTCTAACTTCCACAGTATGCAGTGTTATGTGTGCCCCACATAAATAATGTGATAAAAGTATTTACATGTAACATGTAACATAAAATATTTTACATATGCTATGTATGTATCTTCTTTTGTACTTTAAAATTAGTAGATTATTTGTAATACACAATATAAACAGTTAACAGTTGTTATACTATATAGTGTAGGGGACCACAATAAAAAGTCTACAAATTTACTATATTCTTTTTTTTTCCTGGATAGTTTCCATTTGTGGTTGGTTTAATCTGCAGATTAATGGAGTGTGAACTGTTCATTCTGTATGTGTAATTGATATTTTGATTTCTCTTTTTCTCTTTGAATGAAAAAGCATATAGTTTGACAATTTTAGTTTCTTTGAGAGGGTAACTGTAAAGTATGCTTAGTATTTTTTTTTTCTTTTGTGGGGCTGTGTGTGTGTGTGTGAGACAGTCACCCTTGCTATAATCCATTTGTTTTTAAATTTGAGATGCTATTGCCTCAGCTTCTGGGGTGCTGCGTTTATAGGTATCTACAGCTATGCCTGGATTTGTTTTATCTTTTAAAAGTCTTACATTAAACATTTGGCCTTTTAAAGTGATTTTTATCAATGGATGGGCAGCAAAGTTAAAAGCCATCGGTGTTCCTCATGTCTGCAAGGATTTCAAATAGATATTTTACTTTGGCAATACTTAGTAGACCAGGTGAACTTTTTGGTGTGTGTTCATTAGCATTGCAAATAGATGAGTAAATTTATATTCAAATAGTGAACTCTTGCTATAATATCTGTTTTGAGACTTTAACCTTTTAGTATAAAACCATTCTGGAATAGGCCTGAAAATATACAATCAGATTTTTGCTATTTTACATGCTTCCTCACTGATAGTTTCTTGTAATACCTTTCATATCATATGCAAATGGAGCATATTAAATGAATATAATTTATACATATTCTAGTAATTACATGTTTACATATAAATATACTTAAAATTATTCCTAAGATACTTTGAGATCATGAAATCCTTGAGAAACTATTGCGGTTCTCACTGAGCTCTGGGACAGTAGAAAGATTAATTGTAAAACATTTTCTAAAATATTCCTGTAAATTTCTTAAGTTTCTCTAGTAGAGTAAGCTTAGGCAGGAAACATGAGAACCAGTGCCCTGTTGTGTTGTCTTCCCCACAGTAGGTGGAAACGCACAGGAGATCTTACTGCTCAGCTGTCATTTGTTTTTCCCCATCAGACCTAAAGCACAGCTGTGTATCAGTCAGGTTCTTGTGTAGTTTGTAGCTAAGTGTGTTCCCCCTGCTGCTGGAAATCTGGGTGGCTTTTGGAAGGAGGTAGCTCTTTCTTACCCCTCTGTGTATCTGTCTACCTGGTATGTTGTGATAGATACCTTTTCCTATGCTGTATGGTTGCTCTAATATTTGTAAATCTTAAAAGCTAAAATAAGGTTAACACCATTTCAACTTAGCCTTATCTCTGAGAGATCACCTCTGAACACACTGTGTTTGCCTAGGGCTTTCACATCCCACAGAGCTTTTTTAAAGCCCTTTGGGTCAGCTTCCCAAGGGCTGTCAGTGCTGGGAGTAGTGTAGGCTTGTGCCACCAGACTCCACTTCTCAGTACTGACAACGCTGTGGGTGGCATTGCAAGGCCAGATGCTTGTTTGTTGGAAAAATGTATATATAGTTGGTTGATGTTTTAGGTCTGCTTTTCAGGAGACTCTAAGGAGTGATAGAACTTGGCATGGTGTCCTAGGTCTGAGAATTTGCTTCACCAAAAAAAGTATTGAGTTAATTTATAACTAACTACAACCAGTGGCTAAAAACATCCCTGGACCCAGCAGCAAGTTGCTAGCGCATGTCTCATTTACCCGGGAATAGACGTTCATACTTGGGGGCAGAAGGCCCAGTGAGATGGGGAGTGTGTTTCTTAACTACGTGACTTTGGACAGGCCGCTCCTTCAGCACCCGCTCACTGGGGAAAGCGCATTCTTCACGGGATTTGCTGTGATTAGAAGAGAATTGAGCTGGGTGTTGGTGGCACACGCCCTTAATCCCAGCACTCTGAAGACAGAGGCAGGTGGATCTTTGTGAGTTCGAGGCCAGCCTGGTCTACAGAGTTAGTTGCAGGACAACTAGGGCTGTTACACAGAAAAACCCTGTCTCAGGGGCATGGTAGCAGGTCAGAATCAGGCATTGTTTTTGCTCAACATTTAAAGGAGCCCTTTAGTTTGTAGTCTTGTTTCAAAAGCATCTAAAAACTAGAGAAATGACAACTACGTATAGACAAGAAAGATTTTTTTTAAACATCAGTGAACTTTGATTTCCAAAGACGCTAGTACTGAATGGAACAGCTTTACTCCTTATTCTTAAATAATTAGTTTTTTTTTTTCTTGATAGTGATGATGTTTCAAGTTGCCCACTGAGAAATCCTGGAATGCAATTCACTTCTCAGTTTTCTCACTGTTTACTGCCTGCCTTTTAACTCTGGAAATAGAAAGCTTTGGGGACTTGCAAAGCTGAATAGATTTATCTGTATCAGTTACATTTCAAACTGAGATGGAAATATCTTTATTTAGGTGAACATATTATTAGTAGATACCTAATTTTGCTTCTTTTCATAAAATGATTTATGTGTGTTTAATGTTCCTTAAATACAAGATAAAATTCAGAAATACTTTTTCTTCAAGTCTAGAAAAGTTGGTTTTATCAGCATATAGGAATAAATGCTTCTTAATGGTTTTAAAAGAAGATTTATATTATTTTTAGTTATGTGTATATGTGTATATACATATATGTGGGTATATATATGTGTATTATATATTCATACATACATACATACATACATACATACATACATACATACATACATACATACATACATACATACATACATACATCAGTGGATATGCCCACTTAGGTGCAGATGCCCGGAGAGGCCAGAGGTGTCACTTGATGTGGGTGCTGGGAACCAAACTGGGGTCTTCTGCAAGAGCAGTGTCTGCTCTTGACCTCAACCCATCTCTCTGATTCCTCCGATGTTAGTGTATTTGGAAGGTTTTTGTGACTTGAGAGCCATTTGGCTATGCTTTTAACTGTTTTATTTAACAGAATTATATATTTAAGTATTTAAGAACCCACAGGCCAGGTAAAAGATGGAGACATTTCTTAGCAGTGATGATCTTGTTAGCTCTGGTCTTTTGCTTTATTTTCTCCTTTTTAGACAAATTTCCTTTAGATTTTGTTGTAAATGCAAAATTAGGTTAGTTTATCTGAAAGTTGATGTCTGATTAGATGGATGGTTAGTTTAATGAAGATCTAATTTTTAAGATTTCCAGTATTTTAACTTTCTCTTGTTGGTAGCAATTGGAGTTAGGTCTCCAGCTTTCTTTCCATTTCAGTTTTTTTCAAGAAAGATCTTAGACTTAAGGGAGACCTGTCTCGATTTCTCTAAGAACTCATGTGTGCTCCGTGGCTCTTAGCTGCGAATCTGCTGGTAAGATTTTTAGAATGCTTACAGGGCGTGTGGGATCCATGGATCTTATACAGGTGGGATTGTTTTCCTTGAGAAAGATAAGATTTTAATTTACTGGATTGAGAAATTTGGAGCAGGAAGCAGATAATTAAATTTGTTATGATAGTCATCCAGTAGGAGAGGAGAGGTGGAATGGACAGGGGTAGGAGAGACGTCAGGGCAGACGAGGGAGAGCTGAGAAGCAGATTTGGGGAGGTCAGTCTTAGTCAGAGGTTACACCCTTTGATTTCTTTGGGTCGTGGACTTGGGGTGTTACCAGTTGTTATCTGCTACTCTCTGAAATGTTGATTAGACGATTGATTTTTGTTCATGGCTTTTCAACATCTGGATTCTTAAAACCACTGATTTTCTAATCTGTATGCTTAATCATTGTGTCCCAGGGTGGGAAAGTTTCCACCATACCTGATAGGGGAAGGTTGGGACGAAGAGTCTGACCTCCACTGCCGTCCAGGACGTAGCCCCACGTAAGAAGAAGGCTAGTAGTCCAGTGCGACTGAGTGAGGCCGACTTGGAGTTGATGGCCCAAGTTCCTGCTGTGCTACTTTGTGGTCTTGGGCAAATTATTTATTCAATGAGTTTCCTGTCAAACTGTGATGATGATAATAGTACCTGGGGCTTCAGAGAGTAATTAGGACTGAGTGGCATTTTGCGTGGACGCCTCTAGCACAGCGTCTGGCTCAGCTCGGGAAATGCTGGCTGAGGTAGTAATGCACAGTGCAGTAGTAAGTTATGTTTCTGTGCGGTTGCTCTCCTTTCGAAAGCTGATGTCATATGTGATCTTTGTTCTTGAATATGTTCCTATTTTGAATATTGTCTTTTCAGTAGAAGATATTTACTGAACATCTACTGTGCCAGGCATTGATCTAAGTAAACAGAGCATAACAATATCTGCTTGCTTGAAACTTAACCTTTGGTTGGAAGAGGCAAGATATACACAATAGAGCAAAACAAATTAAGAACTGGGTTGGCGGACTTAGTGTGGTGGAAGCTGACATTAATCAGACGGCTTAGTGTTTCCCCGTTTGTGTTGCTGCACCTCAGTTGGGAGTACCCCGAGCACACCACACACCCTGAGCACAGCGCATACCCTGAGCACAGCGCACACCCTGAGCACACCACACACCCCGAGCACAGCGCATGCCCTGAGCACACCACACACCCTGAGCACAGCGCATACCCTGAGCACAGTGCACACACTGAGCACAGCACAAACCCTGAGCAAAGCATACACCAAGTACACCACACACCCTGAGCACAGCGCATACCCTGAGCACTGTGCATACACTGAGCACAGCACAAACCCTGAGCAAAGCATACACCGAGTATACCACACACCCTGAGCACAGCACACAGTGAACACAGCACACCTTGAGCTCAGCTCAAACACTGAATAGTGCATACACCCTGAGCATACCACACACCCTGAGCACAGCACACACTCTGAACACATAGCCTGAGCACAGCACACACCCTGAGTACACCACACACCCTGAAACACACCCTGAGCACAGCACACACCCGGAGCACAGCATACACCCCGAGCACACCACTCACTCTGAGCACAGCACACACCCTGAGCACAGCGCACACACTGAGCACAGCACACACCCTGAGCACAGCGCACACTGAGCACACCGCACACACTGAGCACAGTGCACACTCTGAACACAGCACACACCCTGAGCACAGCGCACACCCTGAGCACAGCGCACACTCTGAGCACAGCACACACTCTGAACACAGCACACACTGAGCACAGTGCACAGAGCTGCCCCCGTAGTCCCCAGCTCCAGGTCTGTCTTCCTTTTGAGGCAGCCTCAAGATGTTCATCTTTGCCTCGACTTACCTCTTAAGCTGGCTAGCTCAGGCTTTTCCTTTTAGTCTCCTTTATTTTATTGGTGTTTTTGCCTCTCCGCAGCTTCCCAGCTTTGCCTTTCATCTCTGTCATTCTCGAGACAGTTCACAGAAACCTCTTCTCATATGCACTCCCTATTTAATGTGGCGCTTTCCCATTTTGTATTTCCTCCCTTTTCATTATCTTTAACTGAAATAGTTAGCTTGATTAGTCTCATTAAGTTTTTTTTCTTATATCTTCAATTAAATTGTGAACCTTTTAAGGTTCCAGACCACTTTTTCACTCTAAGCTGAGCTTCCTCGGGAGAAAAGGGTAGTACTTGCTGGAGGGGTGCTGTGGATGTCTGAGAGACACAGTAGAGAGGTTCACCAGTGGTACTTTCGCTTTCTCTTACCCGCTCTGGTTGCTGCGGCTGTGACCTTAGTGCCGAAAGGCAGTTTATCCTCTGCTGGGTTTGGGAGGCTTTACAATTGCACTTCCATCTTTATCAATACTTGCAGTTTTAGTCTTTTTATGTACATGGTTAGCTTTTTATCTTCCTGTATTACTTTTAAAAATTCCCATGAAAAATGTGATGATGTAATCAACAATGATCACAAAGCAGGAACTCAAGCCGCTGTCGTGTGGGTGCAAACATAGGTGCTCACACTTACTTTGGCAAGTTCTTTCCACTGTCTGTTCAGTTTATCTGTGGTGGGGAAAATGACACCTACCTCACAGATACTATGTTTTTAGGAAAAATGAGGATCACAGAGCTGCGTCTGGCATGTAGTAACTCATTTGTAACCGTGGAGGTGTTTCTGACGTTTACAGCTGTATGAAGGGAGAAAGGAGGGGCAGTGGTGGGGTGGGGGGTGGGGAAGATGAACTAATTAACTGCTGCTATTGTAATGAATACTCTTCTAATGAGTAGAAGCTGATATAAACGATATATAGGACAGTACTCAAAGCAAAGGGTTGTCTGGTCTAAAATACCAATAATGCCAGTGTTGAGGGCCCTGCTTAGTAATTAAGCCTCCACCCTCTCATTTGCATATATTCTTTGTATAAGATACTTTACCAGTAAGATTCTGTATAAGAACTGGTTATTGATAAAGGTAAACTTGGATAGAACTTGTTTAACATTTATTCTCCAAGAAAGACATAGTGAAATCAGTTGATAACACTTTTTTTTTTAAAGGTGAAAGAGCAGTTCCTTCAAAAATAATTAAGAAGTGCATGTGTTCTTCTTCCAGAACTGGGAAAACTTCCTCTCTTTCTAGCAGATTTACTAATTTTTCACATGGTAAGCTGTTCATGTAAAAGTCTATTGAAAACTGAGGGCTTGTGAGATACGAATGCCAGGATGTGTGTTTTGTAAGTGACACGTACATTAAAAGGAAGCGCACACAGGCAGGTGAAGACAGTGGGAACCTGGACCGTTTGTTCTCTCCTCTTGTTTCATTACTTACCAAGCCACAGAGTTTTTAATGTAGAAACTTGCTTTCCTATCTGTCTTCTCTTTTTAATTTTTTAATCATTGTTTACAATTAAATCTTGCTATTCCCTGTCGTTTTAGGTTCTTTGCTTGCTTTTGTTCTTTCTATTTTCATCTCTGTGGACTCTTGGCCGGTAGCCTTTCTAGATCCGACCCTCTCCCTCTGCATGCAGATTTCCCTCTACTGCCCAGGTCCTGGGAGACAGTTAACCCCTACTCTCCTACAGTGGGGACTGGTAGAGCAGATTTTCTCTTGGACGTGGTATTGCTTGTGTACTATCTGATGAAAACCAAGAAACTAGTCACGTCTTTTCAGTTTGTCATTCATATGCTTTTTACCATTTGTATACAAAAGACTGGCTGTGTTTCCAGCTATACAAACTATGGAAACTTTACGATTGCTGGCACATGTACATGTGTGTGTGTGTGCAGCTGTCCCTCAGCATTGGTCCCAGAAGCCCCCAGACAGCGTATAGGCAGCTGCATCACCTTGACTACTTGTCTCTAACGATCTAGTAACAGCTAATAATTACTGCTAGCTAATACAATACAAAGGTGATGTAAACAATTGTTAAACCCTGTGTTCAGGAAAAGGAAAATGTGTGTATTCAGTTTCACAAAACAGTTTTTCTTTGTGTGTGTCTATGCTCGTGCGTTTGCACATAGCTCTGTGTGTGTGGAGGAGATCAGAGGTTGACATCTGGTATATCTTACTGTGTTCTCTACCTGACTTTTAGAGGCAAGTCTGACCCTGAACCTGGAACTCGCCAGTGGTGATAGTCCGGTGGCCACTGTGTTGTAGGGATCCTAGTGTTGAGCTTAGTGGCTGGTTTAACCTTCTTCCTGGGTGTCTGAACTCAGATCTTCATACTTGCATGGCCAGCTGTTACTAATTGAGCATTCCTCAGCTCCAACATCACTTTCTGCATTTTTATTTCTATCTCTCATGTTTTAATCTTTGAGGATGTTGCATCTGTGGATGTGGAGCTCACAGGTTCAGAAGGCAGACTGGATGACATCTGCTATATTCCTCTGCCTGGAGGCTTCTTTCTTCTTTTAGGACCCCACTTAAAGATCGTTTGAGGAAGCATGTCTTGATTATTGAGTATTGTTAAGTAGAGTTAGTTATTTTTTACTTTCAGTGTCTGATGTGATTTTCTGTTTTTCTCTTTACTTTCTTCGAAGGTAGAGGCCATGTCTTATTTACTTTGTGTAGTGAATTTCTTCTCCCCCAAATGCTTTAACATTCCTGCTGCATGGTTGTGGTGTATGGTATATGAACCAAGACTGGAAAAGAACAAAACAGGAGATGTTTTCAGCAATCTCTAATCTGTAAGCTTTGTTATGTTACATGTAAACCCAGGTGCTTAGTAGTGCGTCTCAGAGGTATTCTGCAAATCCTTAGGGACTAAATTAGAAGCAATTTTTATATTAATTCTTGTTTAATTTACACCTATGTGAGTGTGTCTGTGTATGCAACATGTATGCAAGTGCTTGTGAAGGCCAGAAGAGGGCATCCAGTCCTATGGAGCTGGAGTTAACAGATGGTTGTGAGCCATCCAACATGGGTACTGGGAACTAAACCTGTGCAAGAGCAGCCAGCACTTTTAACCACTGAGCCATCTCTACAGCTCAAGAAACAAGTTTTCATAGTTGATAGTTTTAATGCACTTTCTTCCTCCCTTATTTATAAGAAACATCTAGAGCTAAAACAGCTTTGCACAGCTGGGAGAGCCGCGCTTCATGCTTGCCTCCCCTGATTCAGGAGTACGATTCTGATATAACACAGGCATCCTAAAGTTTTCCTTAAGCTTGTTTGCCTTTGACTAAGAGATTTATATTCAGCCCTGGGTATAGAAATGTAAAATATATATACAAATTAAATCATTTACTGGCAGTAAATAAAATTTAAAGCAGTTCTTTGGTTATATCATTTATTAAAGACAAAACAAACTTACATACTAATATGATGGAAATGCTTACTAATTTTTACATAAAGAATTAATCTTAGTTGAATATTTGATCTACAGGGGATAGACACATTTTCAGCATTTTTTCAGAGTTGATTGATATTTTGAGTCTATAATTGTTAGTGCTAAAAATGTTGTTTTGCTTAATTGTGTAGTATAAACGGCAGTAGAATGTTTAGGACAATTTCGGAAATTGTTGGAAATTTTGTCCTAATTTTAAGCCAAAATTCACTGAATAATATTTTGAAATGAAACTTGAGCGAGCAATTTGTTTTTCAAAGCAAACATTCTAATACAATATAATTAAGAGATACACTAATTTGTTACTTGCATTCTGAGAAATACTGGTAGGAATATATTAAAAGTCTTTGTTTTCCATAATTGAACCATTGTGTTTCTGTAGGGCCGGAAACTTTTTATGGACAGTAAAAACACTGCATGTCACAGTGATCTCCAATCTGACCCAACCCATTTTAGGCAATGTGGGCTTGTGCCCCATGGCATGGCATGCACAGTGCTTGTGTGTTCAGAGCCAACACTTCGCTGACGTCACCTGCTGCAGTGGACCCACACTACTCAGAGTCATCAGCATCTGATTTTAAATCAACTTTCAGACAGTGCATGTTCAGAAACTTACCATTACCAAATTTCTCATGACCTCCACACTGAGCTATGTGACCCTGATGAGATAATGACCCACAGTTTAAGAAATTTTGATCTAAACAGGGCTGCAAGATGATTTTGATTGATTGCTTTTTTTATTCATGGTGTTGTGTTTGAACGTTGTCCTATTAGTCTTATATTACACGAGAGCTGTGATTAAATAATAATGCTAAATAAAACTTAGAGCAAAACCTAATGAATAAGTATTTTCAGTTATTGCCCATGGCTGAGGCATCTGAGGCTTGGAAGAAGGCAGAGCTCAGTTGGAAGTGAGAAAGTTGCCACTATGCCCCTTTTTCTTTTAGTGATTGATTTTAGCCTCAGACTTGCCCAAGGTCTTTAGAGATAATTAGCCAGAAGGGAGAATTGTGTGATTCTAGGAGATAAGCATATAGATTTGGTCATGTGGTAAGTGAATAATTAGATATTTGTCATCATGGCCATCATTAGTCCTTAGGGAATGTTTGCTGTGTGTCCGTCATTGTGCTAAAGACTTCACTACAGTTTATTTCTCACTTTGCCACATGTTCTCGAGGAAGTGGAATGAGAGAATTGAACAGATGCTAGGAATTTGAACTCACGAAACTGTGTTACATGGTAAGTTGTACTATCATAGGAGAAGAAATTGTAGGACTTCATTCTGTCAAAGGGCAATGGCAGGCTCTTAGAAAAGCCATTCCCAGGTATGTGTCCCTTTTCAAACTCTGAAATTTAAGCTGTGTTTGAATGGCTTTACATGGGCCATGGTTCTTAGTCACTTTTAGACCAGGTGTCCTGACATTGCCCTTCACTTGTAGGAGTTCATTAAGGTGGACGGTATTGAAAGCGTAGGTGGGCCTAGGAGTTCATTAAGGTGGACGGTATTGAAAGCGTAGGTGGGCCTAGGTTGGTGCCGTGGAGTGGTAGTAATGCTGCCCAGTGTGAACAGGGCTTTGGGTTCCACACCTACCACTGCCAAAATGGGGGTGGAGGGAAGGAACTTCCCTCAATTTTATACTCAGTAATTTTTAAAGTTTTAATTAGTTAATTAGGGCAAGATTGCAGGTAGCCTGGGCTGACCTTGAACTCCTGGTCTTTTTGCCTCTGGCTGACTGCTGCTGGCATTCTAGGCACTTGCTGGCATTCTCAGAGGAGAAGATTCGTTTACTGTTTGAAAATTATCGTTGGATGTGTGTGAAACATAGCAGAAATTTGAGAATTAATACTTATTAATCTCTTGAGTATGTTATTTAAGTAAGCGGTTCTGTGGAATATTTCCCTAATGTAATTTCTTTTTGGTCATTTAAACGATGTCACTTTTTACTTGGTCTAGAATAAGTCCATACTTCATGCATTATTGATACTTTCATTTAAGATGTACTTCTGATGTCTGTACTACTGTTTTTATATGTTTGAGATTTAAAAGTTCCAAATTTAATTTTATTACCTTACAGAGAGCTAAGCCTTGGCATTGGTTTTTAAAAATGTTTTATTTGTTTATTTATTTCAGTAGTGGAAATGAAACCCAGGGCCCTGTACATATTAGCCAGGCAGTCCTCTACATTTTAGAAAGTAGTGTTGCATATGATTAAACTTTGCCTATATGAGAATTTGAAACTCTGTGCTTTTGTAAAATTTTATCAGAGGTTACGTGTAAGAGTAGAGTCCTAGTTTAATGTTCCATTAAAGATTAAAAAGTACCGAAATGGAAATGCGGGTGTGTGGAGAGATGACACCACAGATGCGCTTGTATGTAAGGCTCCTCCAGATGACCCAGGTTCAGCACTCCACCCGCCCCCGCTCATAACCTCCTGTAACTGGCTCCCGGGGCACCGACACTCGTGTGCTCCTCTGCCACACACACACACGCTTAGAGATTAAGTAAATATTTGGGGGGGGGAGAAAGCCCAAATCGGGGCCTGGAATCCTCAGTTGTTACTTGCTTCCAGATGGGACAACCTAAAGTTTAACCTCTGCAGCTGACATGGTGGGAAGGGAACTGACATCACAAATTGACCTCTGACCTCTGCACGTACACCATGACACATGTACAACAAACACACACGAAATAAGAGCCCACTCTAAAAAATTTAAAAATGTGTAACCAAGGCTGGATTCTGCTGATGAAAACTAGGGGTTAGAACAAAGAGAATCAGAGTCTTGAGCTCTTCTTGTCCCCAGACATTGTTGGCCTTTCCCCCACAGATTCCTTCCATAAAGTGACTGTGAATATCGTAGAAGTGAATTGATAGAATCACCGCTGAGCGCTTACTGCCAGGGACTGTGGCGTTAGCGTTTATTCCTCTTTCACACAGCCCTGCTTCCTACTGAAAGCTAGGCATGGAGGTGTTTGGTGTGCTCACTGTTCTACCCTGACTTAGTAGTTGACCTGGGGTGATACAGGCAGCTTGGCTCCAGTGTAGGAGACATCAGTTGCTGCCGCCCTATACTGCCCGCACTGTTTCCAGCTTAGAACGGAGCCCAGCCCACATAGACTGTGGAGTGTTGGCTCTTTTCAGTGACGTTTAATTGTTTTCTCTAATTTTGGAAGAGCATGCATTATTTTTCCTCTTATTATTTTTCACTACTTAAACATTTCTTTCTGTGTGTGTATTTGTGTGCACGTGTGTATGTGTGTGTGCACGCACACACACGGGACAGCTTCTTGGAGTCAGTTCTCTTTTACTAGGTGAGTTCCAGGGATCAAACTCGGGCTGTCAGGTTTGGAAATAATCACTATCTTTTCCTTTTAATTAGATTTCAGACTTTACACACACACACACACACACACACACACACACACTTTTTCCTTAAATAAACGAGTTCCCTGAAGTTCTTGGATTAGTCATGTTAGATCTCAGAATTAGTTTTTCTACTGTTTGCTGATTCTTGTATGGGTGGATGAGAGCCAAGACTGCTTTTCTTCCCACCCTCTTCTTTCCCTCCCCCCTCTTGTACGGCTCCCCCCCTTCCCTGTCCCTCATCTGCTTAGGAAGGCAGATGGTTGCGTTTGTGCCCACAGTTGATGGAGGAAATGCAGCCTGACAAGTTACAAAGACTTTCTTACACTAGGGAAATTGAATTAGTCACTTATGGGAGGTGATATTAGAGTTTGCTTTAGTGATGAAGATGGGCAGCATTAAAGAGAAATTAGCCGCATTTCCTCAAATCTGAGACATCACCTGTCTTTAGTGCTGCGTAAGCAGTGGTTCCAAACTCAGCAGCTGACAGCCTCCCTAGAAACCCGGGTCTGCTCAGCTGGTCCTCCTTCCTCAGCTGAGGAGCATCCTCCAGGCTGAGGGAAGTTCAGGATCGTCTGCCTGTTGTCTCTTCCTGACGCTTTGGCTTATCTTGTAGGGTTACTGGTGGGCAGAATTATGGTTGTCGACAGATTTCCCTGTTTTCTTGCTAAGCTAAGCTGTCAGCCTGGGATCCTTCTGAGTTCCTCAGAGGCCTGTCTGTGTTTCTGCCCCGTGACCCTTCCAGCATTGTAGAGTTCAGTCCAAACTCAGTGGTAGAATCTGCTCCGCCTACATCTGCAGATGCACAGGGATGGGATATTGCCCCTCAGATTTGCTTGTTTGTTGTTGTTCCCTGTGTACTTTCAGTCAACTTTACTGGCGTTTAGTTTATATGAAATGAGCTCATCTACTTAAACTGTATGATCTGAAGAGTTTTGACAAGTTTATATACCATGAAAACACACTCACAAGGGAGGAAGTCGCATCATCCTTAAAGATTGCTCCTCCTCCCAGTCAGTCCTTCCTTAAAGCAACTTCATCATCTGAGACAGTCATCTTTTGTTTACTCTAGACTAATTTTACTCTGGTATTTTAAATAGTCTGAAGAAAAAGGAGGAGATGGAAACAGGTTTTTCCTCCAGCTTAAAAAAATAATTAAAAATTTATTTTACTTTATCTTATGGGTGTTTTGTTTTCATGTCTGTGCATCACAGGCATGATTGGTGCCCGCAGAGATCAAAGGGTCAAATTCCTGGATCTGGAGTTACAGTGGCTGTGAGCCGCCATGTGGGTGCTGGGAATTACACCTGGGTCCTCTGGCAGAGCAGCCAGTGCTCTTTGTCTCTCCAGCGCTGGTACAGGTTATTTTTATCTTCTGTTTCCCTCAGATTCCTTCTATACTAGGTGTTGCTTTATTGTTTTGGGATGTGGTAAAATGATTCCCATTGCATTTTCTCAAGATAGTTCCAGCATGTTCCCAATCTCTGTTAGCGCCTAAGCTAGACAGATTTGAATAGGTGGTTTCCTCATCCTCTTTTCTAGTTTCTGTCTTGTAAGGCCAAGCCAGGTCATTTCCCGCTAGGAATTCTAGTATTATTGAGTCTCTTCATGGGTTACTGAGCACCGCCCCCAGATGTTCAGAACACTCCTCTCAGGTTCTCTCTTGTTACAGCTCATATCACAGTGTGAGTTTAGGAGATGGCAGTTTCCCGAGTCACTCACTGTCACTGCGCCCCCACTGCTCCATGTGTTGCGCCATGGTGTCTAGTGAGTAAGCTCTCTAGGAGATACAATAGGAAAAGGGAGCTCAGAGGAGCCTCAATGAGGCGCCCTAAGCTGTTGCCTACTGTCTGAGACAGCATTGCACAGTACCACATACCGGAGTGAAAATTTTCTACTAGTGGTGTTGGAACAGATGTACTGACTTTAGTGTAGTTTATTGTATATTTGCTGTATGTTTGTATAATATACCCAGATATTATCATTTCTGCATTTAAGCTAAGAAAATTTATTGAAGTATTAAAATGTTACTTTGATATTAAATCTTTGAAATCTTGTGTGTATTTTATCCTTCACATGCCCAATTTAGTGCTGCCTCCTTCCCTTTTCCCTCCCTTCCTTCTCCTTTTCACCCTCCTTGTAGCTTAAATTGGCCTCGTTCCTGTGGAACAAAGGCTGGCTTCAGACCCTCCATTTTCATCCTCCTGTCTCTGCTGGGGTTGTAGATAGTCGCACTGCCCTGGGTGCTAGTGGTGAGTGCGGTCCTGTTGCAGGTGCTGCTAGCTAGTGGCCACTGCATTAGACATGCTTATCCTGCAGATAATAGACTCTTTCAGTTGCACATTGCATGAACTCCCCAAGAAATTGCCTCTAAGTAAATGTCTAATTACCTTGTAGGTTAGGGTGGTAGCTCAGAAGGTTTCTATGCTTAATTTTGTGACGATTAAATATATTATAATACATTTTTATTCTATAAATAATGGTATTATTGGGGGAGTTAGAGGAGTCTGCGTAAGAGGCTACAGATTTTCCTTGCTTCCTTAATCCAGATGACCAAACTAAATTTGTACTGAGTTTCTTTCTTGTAAATATGTCATTTTAAATCAAAGAGAGAAATGGATTCCTTTCTGGTCTTACTTTTTCATATCCAGACATTTATTATTACTGTCTGTGTAACTACTTGATCTTCTAAGTTTTGCATTCTTTTTTTCCCCCAGGTTACAATCTCTGTAGGGTCTGTGTGTGGTGTTCTCTGTAGGGTCTCTCTGTGACTTCTCACAGTGATCTGCGTGCTTCCTAGGTAGAATCAGAAATGCGTTTTATTTTATTTACGATATCGTCTCATAGTGCAGGCTGGCCTGGGATTTATTGTGTAGGTGAAGATGGTCTTCCACTCCCACGTTGCATCTTCATGGAGTGCTGCCCCCACTGCCCAAGGGACACTATCTCCTGTCCACCCATACTTTTCAAGCACAGAACAAAAGATAAAGTCGAATAAGTGGGAAAACAAACCAAGAGTTCTTTTTTACTTTCTTAGTAGAATTAAAAGAATGTGTGAGAGTCTCTCTGCTCTCCCAGGTGCTCCTGTATGGTTTCTTTATGTAGCCCTGGCTGTCCTGGAACTTAAAAGGTAGGTCAGGTTGGTCTCGAACTCATAGAGATCCGCCTGCTTCTGCTTCCTGAGTGCTGGGATTAAAGGCGTGCTCCACCATGCCTGGCCTGCCTTGTTCTCTACACCTCTAGTGTACCCACTGATGTCAGGGGAGAGGACTTGCGTTGCTCTTCTCACCGCTGTGACAAAGTACTCAACAAAACAGAGTACAGAAGACAGGATTTATTTTGGGTCATGATTTAAGAAGCGATAGAGTCCGTCATGGTGGGGGAGGTATGGCAGGGACTTGAGCTATCTGGTTGAACAGCGTGAAGCCTTTGAAACTTCCTGAGCAGAGGGTTCTACATGTCTGGGCCTGCCTGTTGATAGTGCAGACTGCTGCTGACCACTGTCACTGTAGAGGGGCTGTGCTAACTCCTCTTCCACTGTGGTGGTGATGTCCTACATTGTGTGTAATCACTGACTCAGAAAGCAGCCTCAGCACTCCTTAAAGGAGTGCTCCCGTCACTGTGAATTTCAGATGGGCTTATAGAACAACACGCAACCACATGTGCCTCTGGAGGCCAGAAGAGGGTACCTGTCCCTGGGACTGGAAGGAACAGTGGCTGTGGCCTCCGGGAGTGTCAGGAACTGAGCTCTGGTCCTGTGGAAGAGCACCAGTGCTCTGACCTGCAGAATTCCCAGCCTCAGCATCTGACTTTTGACTTCTCTGTTAGTCTTTCTTCTGTGCAGGAAGCAGTGATGCTCAGGCTCATCAGCCTCGTGTTGCCTTTCAAACCCTCCCTGTTGATTGTCACCGGGACTCTGAGTCGCCGGGACAGCTCCTTTGCAGTTCTGCTGCTTATTGACAAGGAGTTAAAAAGTGGCTTTGTTTGCAGCGTTGGAGTGTAGGACTTTGTGCATGCTAGACACAGCCTCACCACTGAGCCACATCCACCCCTTCAGACTAGAAAAACACAACAGACTTGGCAAAAATAGTACAAAGACTAAATTCCCATATGTCGCCCGTTTGATTCCTTCAGTGTTAACGTCTTACACGTTAGTGTGATCAAAACCAGGGAAATAGCGTTGATATAATACTGTTACCTCATCCAGGCCACCCTCACAGTGCTCCAGTAGCTTTCTGCTGTGTTTTCTTTGGGCCTGGTTCTAACAATCATTCGTGAGTCATATTGACTTGCTGCTCTATTAGCTACTTCTATTGTGTGATAAAACACCGTGACCAAGACCACTGGAAGAAGAAAGATTCTATTTGGGGTTACAGTTCCAGAGGTGTAAGGATTCCACCACCGTCATGGTGGGGGCCAGCATGGCAGTTGGCAGGCATGGCCTCTGGAGCTGGAAGCTGAGCGCTTCCATCATGACCTACAAGTACAAGGTAGAATGGACTGGGTACGTGTGAGTTTTCTATTTTCAGTTTCCACCCCTGGTGACATACTTCTAATGAGGCCCCACCTTACCTACCTACACAATGCCACAAACTTGGGGATCAGTGCGCCAATGCCTGAGACTATGGTTGACGTCTCATTCAATCCACACCTCCCACGTGTCCTTAACTTTCTTCATCTGAAACAATTCCAAAATCCTTGCCTTTTATTATTATTAGATTTTTACTGGTCAGTAATTTTGTTGACTACCTCCAGTTTTTGTTTGCATGATATGATATGTTTCAGTGATTGGTGATCATTCTTGGGTGAGAGATTACTTGCAGAGATTACCAGTATCATGTGTCTTACCAGATGGCACAGAGGATTGGTGTGCCCATCTCCTGGAGCCATCAGCACTGTTCGTCTGGTGAGGCTGATACTAGGCCTGCATACTAGTTGCATGTAAACCTTGTGATTAAGTGTCCTATGGGGAAAGTGCTTTGCAATTAGGTTAATTACTTTATTTTCACCATGCTTTTGAAAAACTAGTTTCAAATTCTGTTGCTAGTTCTTTCCTGATGAGCTCTACTGCTTTAGTGTTGCCCAGTGTTATTTTCTGTTTCCGACTTCTCTCCTCTAAGGAACAGCTGTCTCTTCTGAGGGACATACTCGGTGCTTTGGTCATCCTAGATTTGGGCTTCAGAAGCCTGCTCAAGGCATCTTCATCACCTTTTGAGGACAGATACAGATATAGCAGCGGCACGAGCTGTCCTGGGCGCATCACGTCCTTTCTTCTGCCCTAGGCCTGAAGTCAGCTGTCTCAGCAAGGAAGCTTGCCGTATTTTACTGTAGGATGAAATCCTTCCATTTTCTTCCCTGTTAACATATTTTAAGGATGTTTGTGCAGAGTGACTTTGGATGACTTGGACATATGGCCTGTCTGAACAGACTCTAGTTTGCAGGCAATGTTGTCTTTGTGAGGGGCTTTGCTCCCCAGTACATTTAATCTTGGAGGAGTTTTCTGCATGTGAACATTGCTTTACATGCTATTCAATGGGAATAATATCTTTGTTTGGTTTTGTTAAGTATTTGGTAACAGAAATTTAAGACGCTCTTTTAAAGTTTCTTTCTGATATATTATGGTATAGAAATGTTTAGGTCCTTCATTTATTTATTATATTGTAATAGTTTCAGTTCTTCCTTAAGGGAAGGCTAGACTGTTTCTAGGTTTTCCTAGTTCACTTCCATGTCTTAGGTGTCATATTCTACTCTCTAGAGTAGATCCGCCCATTTGTCTTTCTGTCTCTCTGTGCTTTGGTGTGGTGTGTGCTATATGTGTATGATGCTTGCACATAAGTATGTAGGTGTACACGCCTGTGCTTGGGCATGTGAAGGCCGGAGGAAAGTATGTAGATGTACACGCTTGCACATGGGCATGTGAAGGCCGGAGGAGGTCACTGGGAGAGTCTTATGACTGTTTGCTTTCTTTTGCTGACAGAGGGTGTCCTCCTGGTCCAGGAGCTCGGTATTCCAGCTAATCCGGCTGCCAGCAAGCTCCTGTCTGCCTCCCGTGCTCTCCACTGGTCCTCATGTTTGTATAGCAGGTGCTCCTTTCCTGAGCTGTGCATGTCCCCAGGTCTACAGGACACTTTAGATCAAGCTTCACAGTGCCTGTGGTAAATTTCATTTTCCCCCTGCTGCTTTGGTTTTTAAAGCAAGTGTTTGTTCTCGATTGATTTCCTATCTCTGTTGTAAGCTGCAGCTTGACATATGCAGTGTCTGGACAGGTGGAGAGGAGAGGAACGCCATGGAGCGGATCCCAAGCTGCTGCTCCCAGATTGGCGCAGACAGACAGACAGACGTCCCTGGCCTCAGCCAGAGAGCAGTGCCTTTGCTCGCTCCCCAGGTGATCTTGATGAATAGAGAAGTTGGAGAAGCTGTTGCTCCTGGTGTCTGCTTCAGATTATACAAATTGGGGGCAGGTGCCGCCAACTCTTACGTTTCAGTGTTAGTCAAGTGCTCTTCAACTGTATCTTGTCATTTTTGCGACTGATTTGTTTAACGATTCTAATTAAACATTTGTGTGTGAATTTATGTTAGATAAAAGTATGGAATCTTGATTATTGATTGTGTTAGGGAAACTTCAACCTTGATGTCTGCTCAGATAGCCAGGTCATGTTAAAACTCTCATTTCTGGATGTTTCAGTTCAGCGTGTCCATCTTCAGTGAGAAAATAAACACTGCTTTCTTCGTTGCTGAATATCAGAAAATGTTACGTTTTTCATTAGCGTTAACTGTGGAGTTAATTTTTGTGGAATTCTTACACAATTCAACTAGTGAGCAAAAAGCACAAGATCTTTAAATGACTTCTGTTTCACCTTCTTTCCCACAGACTGGCTAGGATTGGCCTGTACTTACTGGACAAGTTATGAACTCTATCCATGAGCTTTCATAGTTGCCTCAGAAGACTGAGCACAGGCATTCCCAGTGTGTGTCATGGGGGAACAATCAGCGAGACATTGGTTTCTGCTTGTATATTCCTAGCATAGCTGGGGCAGTTGGTTTGATACAGCTTATTTTTAGTACCCATCTCATATTTTTGACATATGTGAGATATTAATAAGGTCCATGCCACTATTAATAATTATTACTTGGTTGTTACCATTTTGGTTTTGCTGATTGGCTCAGGTTGGCATCCAACTCACAGTTCTCCTACGTGAGCCTGTTGCATGTTGGGATCACAGTTGTGTGCTACCACGGCAGGCTCATCATTTCAGTTTTTAAAAAGTGGCACCGTGACAGTATTTCTTTTTACTTGGAAACTCTTCAGAATTTGTCTGAATTTGTCTAGTGATTTCACTCATTTAAAACTGAAAGTAATTTTTCAGATTTGGATTTATTGATTTTTTGGTGTTGTCACAAAGGTCTTTCATGCCATAGGTGGCTGTTATTAAGTAGCTGAGAGTGACCTTGACCTTGGGCCTTTTTGCCCCCACTCGAGCAGAGATTGTAGGCTTGCTGCACTGTACCTGGTTTAGCCGTGCTGGGCATCAGCCCTAGCAGGTGTTCTACCAGCAGCACTCGTACCACAACTACATCTCCACTGGGCCACTTCCTTTCCATCCATCCATTTAAGAGTAGAAATGGTTAAATTGAATGCAGAAGATAGTAAAATGATTCAAATAAAAATCAAAAGGCATTTGAATTTAGTTACCACTTGTGATTTATTTATGTAGGCATCCTCACAGTCTGTATTATTTGTTTAAAATCTTTTAGTAAATACATTATACTTTATATTTACATTATACTTTATATTGAAAATTTAAAAAAATTTACTCCAGCTGAAACAGTTAATAGTCACTGACAAGACCAGTATTATTTTTATGTATAATTTTGAAAGGGCTTATGTCATAGGAGTAATAAGTACCAGGGGGCCTTTTTATCAAGAGCTTTGGAAAGAGCTGCTTAGTACTATAATTTTCTTTGTAACATGCCTCATTGCCATGAAGGATTAAAAGAAGAAAATTCAAACATTACTCATGTGTGAAAATCACACATGCACACTTGTGTGCACGCTTTAAAAAAGACAATAATCAAACCAAACCAGGAGAAAATCTAATTTACCAGCTCTTTCACAAGTAAAAACTATTGTCTGTGTATGCTTGTAGAGGTCTCAAGTTTAGAAACTTCCTTAGGTTACACATAAAGTTCTAGTTGACCTGTGTTATGGGAAGATTGTTAATAGATCTCAATGTTCACTAGTTCGAGTTTGGTTGTTTTTAAGCTTGCTTCTTCTGTGATGTGCTTTTAAAGGTAGAGGTGGAGCATCTCGGGTCGTCACAGCCTTAGCCGTTCATCCTCTCCTTGCTCTGCTGCTTTCCTTTGACAAGCCTGGCAGTGAGTTCCTCATGTCTGATGCCGTGGTCTGATGCCTGCTGGTGCTTATCCGGTCATCCTCATGGTCTGCACATATGTGCTGATCTGCGCATACATGGCGCTGCCTAGGGATTTGCTTTAAAGTCAAAGGAATACGCCCACGAGAAAAGAGAGGCACTTGAAGAAACTTGCTAGCTTTTCTTTTGAGAGAATTTGTTTAGTAGTTTGTTTCTGTCGTGTGTTTCCTGACAGTAATTTTAGCACCACTGGTCCCGAAGCGAGTCCTGAGATTAAACTGAAGGAACATCATATACTGTTCATTAGAGCCTGAAGGCTCCCTGTGCATCTTAGTGTGCTAAGGGTTCTGAGACCTCTCTTGACCAAAGCTTACTCAAGCTTGCTTGTTCCTTCTGTGTTTAAGTGTGTTGGACGATGGAACTCTTTCTTCCAAACTTGTCTGTCCTGAGATAAATGCTGCCCTCTAGCGGTATGAATTTGCTGTATCTTCAATTTGAGCATCATAATACTTTATAGTGTACAAGTAGCTGTTGTTAAAACACCAAGTACATAGTAACAAAAGAACCTACTAGAAAAATATCGTCTAATCTAATTTTAAGAAAATGTATGTTCTAAAGTTGGATATATTGTGTTTATTGTCAATCATGTTTTTAATGCAGTCTCTTTATTTGGACAGTGCTCGGGATGGAGTCTAGGGCCTTGTATGTGCTAGGTGGGTCTTCTACCATTGTGCTGTAAACGCACATGAATACATTCTTTTAATAGAAGAAATTATTGTTACTGTTTAGTTTTTGTTATATTTTAGTTTTGTGAACATGTACTTAGAGTACAGAGAATGCCCTGCAAGAGTTGGTTGTTTCCTTTTCCTGGATATCAAATTCAGGTGATCAGGCTTGTCAGCAAGTACCTTGACCTGCTGAACCACCTTGTTGGCTCTGTATAGGAAATAGTTGCCACACAGTTGTTCAGTGTTTTTTCTCCATTATCTATGAGTGTTAATTGGTGACAGAAGTTATCCTTGCCCATTCTCTTGTGTGCGTGTGTGTTTCTTTTAAAGACAAACTTTCATAGTTCAGACTGGCTTTAAACTCCCAATGAACCTCCTGCCTCATCCCCTCACCTCCAGCCCTGCCTACTTTTCTTGAAGACCTAGGACAACCTTGCTTATGAGAATGACCAATCTTTCCCACAGTCCTTACATTTCCAGATTATATCATACCACACCCTAGTCTAGTCAGACTGGAAAGAAAAGGATTGAGTAGTGGGTACTTTTTAGAACTTGCTATGATAGCAAAAACTTTATACTTACGTGTGAAATTAAGAACGGGTGAGGAGGGGAGGAAAAGAGAGGAGGGACAGACACACAGACAACATGCTTTTGCACTTTTGCTGAATGAGTTAATGCAGTGTACTTATAAAGATTCTAGACTCAGTATTTTAGCTCAGATGGCTCTGATTGTTTACTCTGCTTTTGGAATCGCCTTACACTACCTGAAAATCATGATACATGTGGAGAAGTTGGAACAGGGTTGCTGGGGTCCAGTTATCAATGTGGCCATTCAGCCATCGTTCTGATTTTCTGTCCGGAATTCTCCACTGAAGATCCTGAATATAGTGCATTTACCAAGGTGACTAGAAAACCTTGAGGGTGGTATTTATTAAAACCCTGATTGCTGCTGTGACCATAGAAGTTACTTCCGTTGAAACTTCCTTTCCCCTTTTGATGACCGCTGTTCCATAAGAAAGATGGGCGTCATTCCTATAAGGCGGGATGATGGACATGGTCAGAGGTACGCTGGCATTGAGGCTCCTTCGCTGTGGCTACAAAATGGTAGAATTCCGAGGTCTCAAGTGGGTGATCCATTAGATCTGTTAAGTTCTGCCACAGCCCCACCCTGCAGATGCTGGGGATTGGACCTAGGCCTTGTGCATGTGAGACAAGTGCCTCCTCCTCGTCTAAGCCACACGGGGCTTGCTCGCATTTGTGATCCTCTTTCCCTAACCCTTGCCAGAGGCCTGGCGAAATTCCTTTTAATCTGTGTAGTAATGAGGGAGCGGGCCTGCTTTTTGTCCCATCCGGCTCCCGCACGGCTAGCTTATACCCCGAAATAACAACACACAAA